>JAPSGF010000041.1:704229-735458 GCA_035772895.1 Perdix hodgsoniae
GATAGGAAGCCATCCAGAGAAACCTAGAGAAGCTTGAGCACTGGGCCCAGGAGAATCTTGTGAGGTTTAACAAAGCCAAGTGCAAGGTCTTGCATGAAGTTCACAGCAATCCCTGCTGTAAGTACAAGCTGAGGGACACAGGAATAGAGTACAGTCCTACCAAAAAGGACTTGGATGTACTGGTGGATGTCTAGCTGGACATGAGCCAGCAATATTCCCTCATAGTCAGAAAGCCAACTGTATCCTGGGCTGCATGAAAAGAAACATGGACAGAAGGTCAAAAGAGGTGATACTGTCCCTCAACACTGCACTTGTGAGATCTCACCTGGAGTACTCCATCCAGGTGTGAAGTACTTGGTACAAGAAAGATATGAACCTGTTAGAGCACGTTCAGAGGAGAGTGATAGAAATGATCCAAGGGATGGAATATCTCCCATATGAAGACAGGCTGAGAGTGCTGGGGCTGTTCAGAATGGAGAATGGGGCTCTGTGCAACCTGGTCTAGAGGGAGATATCCCTGCCTGTGGCAGGGGGGTTGGAATTAGATGATCTTAAAAGGTCCCTTCCAACCCAAACCATTTTATGATTCTATGATTAGAAAAGATGCTGGGAAAATGTGCATTCTGTCACGTGTTGTGAAACTCTGTGGGTTGGAGAAGGCTCAGTTTTTAATGATGGAAACACATATTGCATCCCACTTCAAGGACTTCTGTTAGATAGATAGGAGACAGCAAGGAGGAAGGTGAAGCCTTTCTCCTTCTAGTTCTCCTTTTTGCTATCAAACAATAACATTTTAATGACTGGCATCACCCAGAGTGTGGGAATACTAGGTGTTCAACTGGTTTTGTGGGATCATAGGAAAATGCAACAGACCAGCCCTCCCAGTTATTCGCAGATTAACTTTTGAAAGGAGCTATGAATAGGAACTATGGAATGTACTCAAAACAGGAAGAGGAAAAGGACGAGAGGCATTGTAGAGAAGATTTAAACCAATCTGAAATCTAAGAGCATGTCCCTTCTGTCATGTACACCTCCAGTCTTCTGTTCTATTACATTTTCAGAGGCACTTTCCAGAGCACGTAGGCCTCCAGAGTTTTAGATATAGTTCATTCTTCCTAATTTCCTTCTGCTCTGCTTCCTCCATATTGTTTTCATCTGCACGTACAACCCTGTCTGATTTATCAAAATTCCATACTGTCAATTCCAATTGACATAGTGTAGTAATAAAATTGCTGTTGCTCTCTTCAAAGAATGCAAACAGCGATCTGTCATCTCCCCTTCTCCCTTCCTCACAGAAGGGACAGATTTTACTGGGAAGGAACAGACCATTGCCACCAAGGAGTCACTGTGGTCTTACCATGCAGAGGGTTGGCAGGTTATTGTTTGGAAATCGCAGTTTTTGATCAGGCTAAATTCTCACCTGTCCTGTGTGTATGTTTATGTAGTCAGTGCTGAGACGCAAATCATGCACCTCTTATCACGCAGAGAAAGAATGTGAGATCATTCATAAAGAATACCAGCTCTGGGATCCCCAACTTAATCCAGGCATCAGCCTGCACTTCCCTTCTTCTGATAGGGTAGAATAAAAGTAAATTATGTTGGCTTTTAAAAAGTTGGATGATATATTTCAGAGAGGAGCTCATACAGGAAAGGAAATTAACCTGGCAGTCATCTAAAATTAAAAAGGCAGAAAGAAATTTGAAAAGCTCATTCACTTATTTCATGTAAATATAATTGGCTGGGTTAAGGTAAGTTGGTATAATTATAAGATACTGAATGAGAATAAAGGCCATTTTTTCCCTTTAGACAGATTTAGCAACACCACACCATTTACTAATCTCCTTGTTAAAGAAACAAATAGATTATTGGCTTGGCAATTGCTGACTGTGAAAATTATCAAGGCTCTAGATGTTATATCAAGCCTGTGATCCTGTTCCCTGGCAAAAAGGCCTTGGAATTGGCACAGCACTCAAATCAGAGGGATCAGCCTCTGTGGTATGCTTTGCAGGTCTGGGCTGAAATTGAGAGCGATGAGTAACTAACTCATGTTGTAGGCATGTGACTCAGCATGCATGCAGGTATGACAGAAACTGGGAGAGAAAGGTTTTCTAGCAGGGTTTCATCTGGAAAGTATAACACCCAAGTAATTCATAAACAAGATTTAGGTGGAAGAACAGAAAGGAAGAACAGAGAGAAAGCTGTTGTCACTGAAAGCTGCATTACTACATAACACTCATTAAAACAGAGAGCATTAAAAAGTTGGGAATGGTTCAGAAAGCATCTGCAATGTTCCTCAGAACCTGCAGTGAGAGGAGAGCTGACTGCCACTATAGGCAGGGCAGGCAGTTACTACCACAGAGTGGCCCACAACAGGTCAAGCTAGCAATGCTCATCCAGTCCATGCCCAGGCCAGCTGTGACTACTACTCCCTGGGAGAAGGGCATAACACACAGCCACAGATGTGCTGGGACACACATTTCTCCTACCTTTCTGGCCCACCATCAACTCTTCCCCATACAAAAACATCCACCTCTGACTCCACACCAGTGTCGAGAAAGCTCATCTCCACATACAGTACCAGGGTCCCCAGAACCAGCCCTTGCAAAACACTGTACATCAGACTGTTTGACTGAAAGATGTGCCCCGACAATGGTTTCTATGTGTCTTGGAATGAACACACAGCAGACTGTGTGTGACTTCAAGGTGATATCTGAAAGCAGAGACATTTAGACTAGGGGTAAAATATCCACTCCAGAGTTACCTACCAGGTGTGAAGTGGGTGCAGCATAATATGATGTCTTTGAATCCCAGTGACTTACTTCCCCCTCCAGGCATAGACAAGTTCAGCCTCTGGATCTGAGGACTTGACACAGGGACTGCTAGACAAGGCATCATTTTCACTGTGATCAAAGGGCTCAGACAAAATTATTTCAACAGCCTCTAGCACCTATAGTTCCAGAGAGGCTCAGAGCAGTCCTGTCAGTTAGGACACTCAAAACCTGGGAATGCAGAGGAATAGAAGCTGCAGAGAGTAGAAAAAAGAAGGTGGTGTAATCTGCAGTTGGCTGGCAGACAGGGACAGTCAAGCTGAAGGGGACTGATGCTATCTCAGAGGGGATACTATACTCTAACATCACTCAGTTTCACAGTACTGAAGCAAGAACTGAGCAAATCTTTATTCATGCAAGCTGGGCCACTCTCCAAGAGGAGTAGAAGTGGGTTTCTTCCCAAACCCTGCCCCATTCCACCACTGGTTCCACCATCACTCATAACCACCAGAACTCAGGGTTTGGAGAACTTCCACAGAGCTTTATCTCTTCCACTCCTTGCAAAGGTGCTGTGCAGGTGCACAGGCACAGTGTAACACTGGTACCTTCAAAGACTTAATCAAGATCACACAACAAGCTTGTGTGAATGCAAAGTACAGACAAAATCTTTCAAGTTTAGTAACTAAACCATGGGGCATTTTTTTCCATCAGGATTTTTTTTCAGGAAAACATACCTGAAATATTCCCCATGTGCTTTTGCATAAGAAAGTGAGAAGTCCATGATTTTTGTCAGCAGGTACAGGACCATCTATGTATAGCACTGATTTATAACATTAAGAATAGTTGCATATTACAGTGAAGATAATTTAAGCCAATGCATGAGGTTTATCATGACTTCATGATATTTACTCGTCTGTTAAAATTTCAAGCTCCTGAATATATGTGGTGATTCAAGCAACTCATTACTATTTTTTTAGGTGAATCATCAGGCCTTGTTGACAAGAAAGCTCAAAAATGTAACAGGCAATGAACGATAAATGAAAAATGTGAACAGAGCTTGAACTACTTTCTGAAGCTAATTTTTCAGCCGCTACTATAAATACTTGCAGCTTGAACTTTTGGCACTGACAGTATTTCTTAAAATTATGCTTTAAAGTGTTGGGTGCAGATTATAGTGTTTCAAAATTTATGGGAATTTACTATCACAAAAACACAAACACCTTTTCTAAGACCTGTAATTTTGTCAATGGTTTATGATTTTCAAAAAATATTTTTAAAACATTTTCTTTGAAATCTCATGATGTGAGCTGGCCCCATTCTTGGCCTTTTTTTTTTCTTTTTTTTTTTTTTCTAAACCACATGACAATTAATAAGAATGATTTTAAAAGAATATGAAGAAAAAATAGAAATTGAAAGTGAAGATTATTTCAAAAATGTTAATCTTCTATATTCAACTTCCAAGTAATTCAGCTAGTAGTTTTGGATTTGATTTTCAGAACCTAAAGTCAAATTAATTCAAAGAAGCTCCATTGTCAAAAGAAATTCAGTTTCAGCTGTGAACATGCAGTGCACAGAAAATCAAGTCACTCTGAGGTATCACATTATGAACAGCTGGAAGCAAGGTGCAGAAGTCCATTTAAAAACTGTTGCCCATAATGAACTGCTATACTTACACCGTTAGAAGGCAGAGGATTGAATATATCCTGCTGTGTTGCTTTTTTACATACATAGTTTCTTAAAATTCAAGCCAGAGTTGCCTCTAGTGGGACATCACTTATCTTGGGACACCTTGGAAAAAATTGGAACTTCAGATTTTAAACAGTAAGGTAGATGGTAGTAGATAATTTTTAATGAAAGTATCTAGGTAAATATTTGGAAAAATACTCACATGACAAGGATGTTTACCATGACAGACAATCACCAGAAGGTGGAAATTCACGCTCTCCCCACAGCAGAGTTCAGAAGTGGATGGTAAGATGCAGAGTTGTACAATGACCCTGGAATAACCCTGAAGTTATTATACCCTGAGGTAACCTACTGAGGAACACACTCTAGATAGGTATAGATAGGTGGGAAGAGGTATTCACCCTTCAAAAAAAAATCATCTCATTTTCATTACAAAAGTAACTTTGGATTTTCTTGGTTTTATTAAAAAAAAAAAAAAACCACAACAAACATTAAAACACATTAAAACATGATCCTCTTCACTTTGATGGAAAAAAAACATAAGTTTTCTAGGAACAGATTTTGCAGCCAAATTTCTGCAGAATAGTAAGTTGCTCAGTCAAATATATTTCAGTAAACAATTTTCAGATTCACATTCAATTATCACACGTACTTGTGCACAAGATGAGACACATACTTCTTTCCATTTCTATCCAGTTGTCTTGTAAAAGTCTAAAGTCTAATATCAACTCCTATGAATGAGGGAAAAAGCACTGCATCAATTTTGCAAATTTGCAGAGAGATTTATCAGAAGGACACACAACAGCAGGGCAGAAAACCCCAAACCCTTATCACGTGTTTTAGCCATAGAATTATCCTTACTCTTGGAAAAGCAGAAGAGCACTTTTGTGGAAAAAAGTGAGTTGTAAAGGCTGAGTAAAATAAACTCTACCAGCATTTTTCATAGAAAGGTTACTTGTAGGGATACTTAAATGCAAATTTTGGTCCCATTTGTAGTTTGGTTTGCTTTAGTAAATAAACATGCATATGTGTTGAGGTGGACCCACTTCATCAGTGAAAGATTCCTTCACAAAACCACTGATGCAGAGAAGACCCAGCTTCTCTCTGCTTGCATGCAAATTCATGCTCATGGCACCCCACTGATATCATAACTGGAGTTGCTTAGTTTGGAGAAAAGGAGGCTGAGGGGTGACCTTATTGCTTTCTTCCAATATCTGAAAGGTATCTGAAAGGTACTTACAGTGAGAGAGGGGCTGGTCTCTTCTCACTGGTGACAGGATGAGGGGAAGTGGCCTTAAGTTGCAGCAGGATAAGTTTAGGTTGGGTATCAGGAAAAACTTCTTTGCAGAAAGGTTTGTTAAGCACTGGAATAGACTCCCCAGGGAGGTGGATGAGTCACCATCCCTGGATGTGTTTAAAAACTGTTCGGATGTGGTGCTCAGGGACATGATTTAGCAGAGGGTTGTTTGTTAGGGTAGTACGGTTAGGCTGTGGTTGGACTCGATGATCTTTAAGGTCTTTTCCAACCTGACTGATTCTATGATTCAATAACTGCTAAATTTGTGGAAACAAGTTTTCCATTATGAACTCAATTTTGACTCTCTAGATGAAAAATAATCAGTCTAAACTTTCATTGGCATGATAGTATCCTGGGGTAGAATGTCTTTTTAAGAATTCTAAGGCTGACTGAACAAAGCTTTTGAGATTTTGGGGAAGCAGGAGAAGGAGAGGAATGACAAGGATGTTTACAAAATTGAGCTGCTTCTGTATTTTCCTAGTTTATGGCTTAGGAAATACTTTAGCACAAGCATGGCAAAGGAGAACAAGGGACATTTTCTTTTCAACAAGGCCCAGTGTGTTGAAGACTCCACAGCAATAGCTGTAAACTCTAACTGACCAAGTAAGCCCAAAGCAGCCTTTGCCAGGAGCAGTGATATAGAATGGAAAACAGCTCTGCAGGAGCTAGAAGTACTTCCACCAGTTGAAAATCACTGAATAATTCAGGTGGAGAGTGCTCTGAACCTCACTAGTCCAACCTCTTGCTCACAGCAGACCTAATTTCAAACTAGATTAGATCTCACAGGGCTTTATATAGTCAGCCTTGGACAACATTCCAGGATGGATAAACCACAGTTTCCCTGGACTCCAGATCCTGTACAGTACTGTTCAGAGGAAACAATTTTTCCAAATAAAAAATCATAAATTTTGTTTTGCAGTATGTGTGCTTTGTTCTTTCTCTGCGCAGTTGCATGAAGAATCTAGCTCTGCATTTCCTGTAACTCATTTTTCCAGTGGAAGATCGCATCTAGACCAATCTAATTCTTCTCTGGGCTGACCAAACCCAACGTTCTGAGCCTCACCTCATGCACCATGTGCTGTAGCCACTTGACTATCCCAGAGGCCCTTCAAAGGACTTGCACTAGTTTGTCAGACATCTTGTTCTTCCTATTAGAGGGATACATGCAACAGTGGAACACGTCTTAGTTCTAAAAGAAGAGATAAGCAGTCACATTGCAGGGAAACGATGAGGTGTGATTGCAGCATGGCATAATAGAATTAGAAGCTTGTTAGCTTCAGTGAGAGTAAGGAAGTGATTTTATGGGCTTTTCTATCATCTGTCAGCAAAAAACTACCCTTGGCAGGCTGGAGTAGCCCACACTCTTGTTCATGACCTTACTACTGTATTGACTCAACCCACTTTCAAAGCAAGCCTGATCTGGCAATGTACACAGGCACGCAGGGAGGAAAGAGGGAAGGCAGAAAGGTGGATGCCAGTTCAATGCCCTTGGCCTTATGTTCCAGAAGGGAATCTACAGTTTACCCAGAGGCTGCAGAGAAAGCCATTTCTGCTCCATGCCAAGTATAGTCCACTCCTATTTTCTTGCAAGGTCTCTCTTTCCACAGCCACACCCAGTTTCCCAGCTACAGAGATGGGTAAATTTCTGGTACACTTAATGGCAAAAAGAGTCTCCTTATTCCAGTAAATCTCCCATTGACTGCAGGGGTTTTAGCAGGAACACGACATTAAGCTCTGCTAACATAGGCTACTCCATCATGGTCAAATGCAAAATTCAGTGCTGCTGCTTCAGTTAGATTTTCATCTGTACTTGCAGAGGATGAGCATGTAAAGAGCAATCAGAGCAGCAATCAGGTAATGGCACAACTCCGAGAACTGGCTATTCTGCACCAGAGACATGGACTGTGGTTTCTGAAGGCAAAGCAACATATGACAATGGCCCAGTGATATCACAGTTATCTGCACCATACAGAAGGAAAGTGCCTTTCATTCACCCTGTGGAGAGTCTTGAGCATTAGAGGTGGCTGAATTGTTTAGTTTCTCCTCCCAGTAACAGGATGTATGGAAAAAGACATGGTCAAGATGTTCATGGACAACAGTAGAGCCTTCTTGACTGAATCGCTTTCTGGGGTCATTGTTACCGAGGACAGCTGAAATAATAGCTACCTCTAGGGGAGCTGTCTGGTCCTTGGTCTTAGGAAAACAAATTGCTTAATGTTGTTTTAGTGGCCCTTTTTTTCCTACACAAGACAGACTGTAAGCTCTAGCTGTAGCTGCGAACTAGGGGTTTGATAACTTCTGATAATATTTCTTTTCTTAAATAATTCAAGTAAGAGGTATTAACACAAGTTTTTGCTCGAAAATTAAAACCTAAGTTTGTCTGGTAGGCAGTAGAGATAACCATTGAAATACTGAAATAGTATATGACAAATCATGTCTTCCACGTATCTTTTTCCAACACCCCAGCACTTTTGCAGTCAAATCTGTCCTCCACAAGAGTTATTCCTAATCTTGGTACTGCTTCACAGCGTCTCCTTAAAAATAAATAAATAAATAAATAAATAAATAATAATAATAAACACTTGGCAGGGGAATATTTTTTCATTTTCTCCGAAAATAAGACACTCACACACCTTAAAAACTACAGCATCCAGAACTGCAGAAGAAGAAAGAAAACAATCTAAGTCCAGTTGCAGAATGAGTACTAAAGACGCTGAGGCAAATGATGACAGAAGTTAGAAATTCCTACTGTTGAAAATAAGGAATGTCCAGATCAACAGCAGAGCACATATCATTTTCTTCTATCTCTAGAACATCCACTGGCAGTAGGATTTTAAGAACACAATGTTATTTTAGGTAGAAAAATCTCTTTTAGCACTATATAATAGCTTTCTGACATACACTAGTCATAATGTTTTTTCTCTGTCTGAGGCTTATCCTGTCAGAGACTCAGTAAATAAGGAAACTTAGCTTTCCAAGAAATAGTCATCTAAAAGCTCTGTAACCTTTTGAAAGACTTTTCTAAACTTTTTTTTTTTTAAGTTTATTTTTAATAAACATAAACCTTACTGGCATTACCTTAAAGATGTATCAGCACATACATAAAACAAATCCATGTATCGTTGCACATCTTTAATATCCACAGATAATGAGGCATCAGCAGTGCCAGACACCTCTCATTCTCACACGTGAGAATTTTCATATGAGAGGAGGTTGAGATAATCTCACTATCACCAAATCGTTGTAAAACAGCAGAGCTTCTAGGAACTTTAATTCTCTTCTAAGTTATGGACTGAGAACATTACAATTACGTTGGGCACAAAGGCAGAGCTGTAACTTAACAGGCTTGCATAAAAAGTGGAGTTTTTATTAAATTACTGACTGAATTTCTGCAGCAACTTCAGAGTTTGATAATACTGGGGAGATTTGCATCCTTCAAATCTTTCCATTTCACCTCATAAATACAGCTGAGATTCCAGTCCAAAAAACTTGTACAATTATTTATCTATTACTGCTCATCAATTCAGAGCTGAAGCTATTTATATGGGTACCTCATTTCACACACCTCAAATAAATTTTCTTTCTCATTTTATAAAGCTGAGTTTTCTTTACCAGATAAGCCTTAACTGAACAATAAGCAACATCCACTTATGACCAGGAATATAGCCTTTGCATAGAGGCATGTTTTGTGTTCATTTATTCACATTGCTACTTAAACTAGAGAAATATGTGATAAACAAAGAACCAAAGCTTTTTCTGACCAAATGTTTATCTGTAATATGGAGACACGATAGTTAGACGCAATAGTGTCTTACACTATTTTTACCTCTGTGTTGAATAGAAAATATGAGTATTTGTACAGTGGTAAAAATACATTTATCAGTATCCACTAAAGAATATTTTAGCAATGATAAAACAGGACTAGGCAAAAAGGGTGGGTGATTTCAATCTCAACATTACATTGCATACTCTAGAAGGATGTTTACACTGCTGAATGAAAACAATCCATAAGCAAGCTTTTAACTTAAAATAAGTAATATAAATATTTATCAGACTGGTGTTTTAAGGCCTATATTACTAAACTATTTCTGTATAACATTGGGAATGACAGCTATTGTTAAATTTGAAATGCTTTCATAGCAGAAAATTAACTGGGTTCCATTTAGCACAGAACTTTCTCTCAGTGAATAAACTCTTAACTGGGCTTAGAAAACTCAAGTCAGAAGTTTTAGACAGACCTTATCTTGGGAATGTGTTCTGTCTTAGCTTGACTTCTGCAGATCCCGCTGATACTCAGAATATTATCTGCATCCCATTTTTAATGCATATTCTGGGAGATGAATTTGAGATACTCCACAATACACAAGCATCTGATGAGTTGTAAGCTTGTGAATGATACTACTGACTCCAGTGCAAGCATTTACACACTTAAAGTTAACTAAGTGCCTTTAACCAATGCAAAGCATTCAGACTCTTGCAATATCAACCTTTGTGCTTCAGTTAATAATCCTCAGATCACCATTCCTCGCTGTAAGAAAGAGGTTCCCTTGCTTTTATATACCACTCTGCAGCCTTCAGAATTAATTTTGTAGTCAATCCACCAAGCACTCTGTTGAGGTGGACAACAGTAGAGCATGACGACTCTAGGAAAAAACAAACAAACAAACAAAAAACAACCCACAAAAGATACAAAGAAGTACATCTTCAAGTCATCAACTTGCATTCTTGCATACAACACTTTCTCCTACCTTCTCCTCTCACAGTACAAACACAATACATCTCCCACAGTCTACTGTGAATACTGGAGCCATGCTTAGAAAGCCAATAGTTCTCAGTGCTTCACTTGGTGAAGCCTCAACTCTCTCACTTCGGAGCACCATTCATTCCTTCCCGTCCCATTTTTCTAGCAGTTTCAAAAGCAGTCCCATATGCCCTGCATAGGGCTGCTACTGCCATCCCCACACCTATGCCACAGATCCAGCACCGAGGCTTATGATAATAAAACTCCTTGGATCCACCTGACTCCTTCCAAAACCCCAGCACTTTTATTTCCAGGAGAATTATGCACAGAATATGGAGCAGCCAGTGGAATTAACCTACTTCAGTACTGTGCAATAAATAACTCAGCTGAGACATGTTTATGACTGTTCTGGGTCTACATATGCTGCATCATCTCATCATGTAAACTCTGCCTTATTCAGCAGAAAGAAGAATGAAAAAATGAGGAGAATTCATCCAATTTCTCCAAATTTTCAAGTTTAAACTGCATGATGTCATAAGCCTGATTACCTCCACTCACACTTTACATAACAATTTATGTGACTTTTTAACCATATCTATCCCCAAGGATAGTCAGTGTGACTTTTAAAGATAGACGTAAAAAAGGCATTGAGAACCTCAGCCTTTTCCTTATCCCCTCTAGTCAAGTTACCTGCCACAACCAGTAAAGGATGGAGAAGGATGGAGATTGTCCTTAGCCCTTTCTCTTACTGTTAATATGTTTGTAAATTCTTTTTTGTTCTCTTTTACACCAGCAGTCGAGTTCAAGCTAGGCTTTTGGCTTTCTAATTTTCTCCCTGCACATCCTAACAACTTCTTTGTACTCTCCCTCAGTTGCCGGTCTCTTCTCCCACAGGAGCCTCTTTGAGGTCATTCTTTCCAAGACAGCTCCTGACCTTCAAATCTTCCTCCTGTCCTTCTCTGTTCATGGAAAGCATCACAGGGAGATCTTCCACACAGTACAAAGCTCCTAGACTGCTTCGTCTGTGCTGTGTTGTATTTCCTGCATATGCCAGGGAAGTTGAAGTCCCCCATGAGAACAAGGGCTCGCAACTGCACGCCTTCCGCCAGCTGTTTGTAAAACCTCTCACCTGTCTCTTCATCCTGGTTAAGCAGTCTGTAACAGACCCCCACCAGAATGTCTGCCTTGTTGACCTTCCCCCGGATCCTTTCCAATAGAGATTCAAACTTGCCTTTTTCAGCTCTAGCTTAACGACATCAAAACACTCTCTAAATAGAGAGCCACACCATCACTTCTCCTTCCGTACCTATTCCTTCTGAAGATCTTGTAGCCATCCATCTTAGCACTCTAGTTGTAGGAACGATCCCACAATGTTTCTGTAATGGCAACTAAGTCACAGTTTGTCTGCTGCACAACGGCTTCCAGCTCCTCCTGTTTTTTGCCCATGCTGTGTGCATTGGTGTAGATACACTTCAGCTGAGCCCCTTGACTCATCCCCAGTGCTGTCGTCATTCCCCTAGGCTCATCTCTAGTGAGCCTGGTTTTATCCCCTTCATACCTAGTTTGAAGTCCTCTCAACAAGCCCTGCCAGCTCCTGGACTAGGATTCATTTCCTCCTTTGAGAGGAAATTTCCTTCCTGGTGAGACATCAGGCCTGGCAGTGAGCAAACCACCCAATGGTAAGAAACAACAAAATTCTTGCAATTGTACTAGCCTCTCAGCCATGAATTTGAGATGGGTTTTCCCCCTCCTCTCAGTATCCTTCCCTGCCACTAGAGGAAAACACAACTTCTACACCTGCTCCATCCGCTCAGTGCCCCAGTTCCGTGAAGTCCTTTTTGATAGTCCTCATTTTTTTTTCAGCAACTTCACTGCTGCTGACCTGAACTATCAATTAAGGATAATAATCAGAGGGGAGAATCAGACTGGGAATTTTCTTAGAAACATTCCTGACCTGGGTCCAAGGGAGGAAGCACACCTCCCTACAGATAAGGATGGGCCAACATATAGGGCCTTCCATTCTTCTCAGAAGGGAGTTGCCTATGACAATCACCTTTCTTTCTTTCTTAGTGGGGGCAGTCTTAACGTGTGGAGTTGAACACCTCACTCCAGACAGCCTAGTTTGTGGACATCCCACTGCATCTTCCTCACTCACCTCTTCTACAAGTTCCAAAGCATCAAACCTATTATGAAAGGGCACCTGGGGAACTGAGGTAGGTTGGGATGGGGGTTGCCTGTGACACCAAGCTGGGACTTGTTTCCACTTCTCCTCTTCTCTTAAAACCCTTTCTTCTGCTCAATGATGGCAAAGCAGGGGGTCCACCACTGTTTGGGGGATATCATCCTGGCATCTTCCTCACAATTTCAGCAGTTACTCCATCAATTTATCTCCTGCTTGCACTCTTTCATGCTCAATTTCTCCACCTTCTCCTTGAGCTCCGCCACCATACTGAGCAATCACCTATCTGCTCACACCTCATACAAATGGAATCCCTGCTGCTACTCACCAGCAACAGGCTCAAGCGCTGCTCACAGCCAGAGACTTGAACCACCACATTTTTAGGTGGACATGCTGTCTGAGTTGTCACAATCTTTCCTTCCAGAGCTTCCTACCTAATTGAGACCATGGCTAGATTTGTTGTTAGGGAGGCAGCTGATAGGCGAGCTGGTCTTCTGAGTGAACAGAGATACTCCGCCCTCTTTGCCCACCCTGTGCGAAGTGCCCGAACTACCACACCACACTTTTTTCGACACACCATGCTGTGTTTCCCCATCCTGTTTGCGCCACTCCTGTGTTGCTGTGCTCCCTAGTGGAAGGTTTTATACACGCAACGGGTGAACCCGCCTCTGCTCCTGGCTCCACCCTCACAGCATTAGCGCACTACGGCCTTGCAGAAGACTATGGCGGGTTGCTGCTGCTCTCTGACAGGGCAGCCCCTCAATCAGCCGAGGCAGTTCCCTGCTTAGGCACAGAATGCCTGCTTCAGAGCCGAGTATCTCTGCAAAAAGTTACTCTGCACCTGAGCAGATGCATTCCAACCTTATTCAGCTTGGAGACAAGAAGGCTTTGGGGAGACCTCACAGCAGACTTCCAGTACTGTACTGCAGTAAATGGAGCTTATAGGCAAAAGGAAAAACAACTTTTTTCATTGCTAGAAAGCAACAGGACAAGGAGTGAACGGTCTTCAACTGCCAGGGTCAGTTGTGAGGAAGAATTTTTTCACTGAAAGAGCATTAGGCACTGGAACAGGCTGCCCTGAAGAGTTCTGGTCACCCATTCCTAGAGGTGTTAAGGCCAGGTTGGATGGGGCCCTGTGCTTGGGGTTGTAACTTGATGATCTTTGAGGACCCTTCCAATCAAAGCCATTCTATGATTCTGCAGTGTGTGAACACGAACATATGTTGTTCTGCAGGTCCTCATGACAACAACAGCTCTGAACCTAGCCCTTGAAAAATATTCCTGAGTGTAAAACATAAGATAGGCTTCACTCTGTATTTTTAACACTCTTGTACTCTTGTATTTTGTTGCCTTCAGCAACCACAGTGCAATAGAAAGACAATTAACCCAGTCTTCAGCTTTCAGAAAGAAAGGCACCTAATGTATGTTCAGTCATACACAAGCAGACCCCAAGCTCTGTGGCCTGATTTGCACTTCCTCCTCGCCAGCTCTTGAATTGCATGCTCTAACACAAATAAATACTCTATGGTATACAAATAGTGAATTGGTCAGAAGTTTCAAGATTTTCTGCAGGGGTTGTTTTACTTGGGCTGGCCCAAGCAAAGCAGTAGGCCACAAGAAAAGCTCTTGCAAGCGTGCAGCCAGGCAGAGATCTAGGCAGAAATTCTCCAACATTCCAGCATTCTCTAGCATAAGACATACATAGAAGACTGGGGCCATCGCAGATAATCTCTTTGATTGAGGCCATGCCAGATACAACTTCACAGCCCACATATAAAGGTGCTTTAAAAAAAAATAAAGTCCCTATGTTACTCTGTCCCAGGAGAACTGGCAGAAGTGCATGACAGTAGGTGTGACAATAGGTTGGATGTGACTAAGGGCTTCCCCTACCTGCCTGCCAAGGTCTTCTGAACTTTGGAATCTTGACCATTTAGGTATCTCTCCATGCTTTTGTCCTTGTCACACTACTACAGCAGTAGTATTATCTGCATTACAGTAACATTTAAAGACCCCATTTGAGACACAAGTCTTATAGCATTATACACAAGATACACTGTTCTTACTGACATTTCTCAAGTACATAATCATCTAAAGGGACATAGCAGATGAAAACAGGTGGAAGAAAACACTAGCAAATCTATTTTATATGTGAGAAACCAATCATCTTTCACACCAAGGCCTCTCTACCTCCCTGATTGAAGAATTTATCAAACAAGAATTGTGCTGTAGAGCCAGGACTTCAAGCATTCAAGATGGATTTCTGAGAGCATTATGTTGCTAAGTACTGGAGCACTGTGCAAAGGAATATTAAAAAACAACAAAAAAAAGAAACTATACTTCTCTTTCCTGTAATTATCACAGATATACCCCAAAAGAGCAATACCCAAAAATCAGATCAGAGCTTTATTTTTTCTTGGACACCCTGCAACCACCAGGAAAGAGTGGTTTCATTTTATTTGTAATAAGTCTTTCTACTGAGAAAGATTTTTTCCTGTATTGGTATAAATTCATCTTTTTTTGTTTATTAAAAATCATTAGGTTTGTGGAACATAGTTTGTTCACATAACAGACAACTTCCCCCTTGGCTATGCTGAGGCAATTCATGCATCATTTCATTAACAGAAATAGTTTATGATTGTGAGTGAGATCAGAAGCTATGCCAAAACACCAAATAAACAAAAAAGAGTCAAATTCTACTTCTACAATTTTGTGTTTTATAGGCTTGATACATTGATCTCACATCCATGAATTTACATCAGTATGGAAGTTCAGGATTCAGAAGACAAACAGGTTTTGGAGAAGAGATGAGGTCTAGACTTCATATACTTTGAAGAAAAAGCTGAGCCAAGACAATCCTCTTGCAAATTTGGGCTTTTACTCATAACATATTTTCAGAATAGAAAAAAAATCAATAATATTTGAATTCCCCTGTTATGAAGACTACACTTTTAAATCCAGCTGATTTTTCTCCACACAAAAACCTGCGTTTATGTGCAATGATTAAAAAACTGGAGTAAAGAATTACTTACCAACATAATTTTCTCCTTTGTGTATGGGATCCAGCCTTTAATTAAACCATTACATGGTATTTTTTGATCACTGCAATACAACATAAGAAAGCAAACTCAATGAGATCTGTTACTTTTTAACTGAGCAGCAATTCCACAAAGATTTTCTTTTCTGTGAGTGACAGATTAATTCTCAAAAGATACAGTCTTATTCTGTAGGTATAGTGCTTATGTTATGCTTGTACTGATTTCATTACTACTTGTGACAGAGATAAGGCAATCTTCCTCTTCTCCTCCAAATCTTTGGAGCTTACAAGCTGTAGAGTTCAACCAATCTCCTGCTGAACTCATCTAGGGTGCAGAATAGGTGGTGGGAAACTTGTGCAGCTGGAAATCAGACCAGCTTTCTGCTACATCAGATCCCTGTTCTGGCTTGCTACCTGCCCAGTAAAACTTCATAACTGGAAAAGGAGAGGTGCTGGATGATACAAAGGAGGCTGGACCACCCCATGAGGCATCAGCTAAAAGCATGTTATACCCTCAGGTGCACTAACTCTGCCTTCTTCTGATAGAAATAGTGATTTTTAGTCTTTTTCCAGCTGTGAACATCATCCACAGATGCACATTGATGCAGACCAGATATATCATCCACAGATAGAGGTGAGTGCAGAGCCTGCACTTTAGAATTAGCCCACTGATGCCCCAGGTGCCTGTTGGTAGAGTATATTGGAAAACATTATTATATGCTTTCATCTTTTCTTCAGCATGTAAAGGAAGCACAGCTATCTGCTTTGCCACCTCCTGGGCACTCCACCTCCCCACAGTTCAGGAGCCTGCATGCTCCCAGCTCTGACACAGTATAGAACTGCCCTTGTATGGCACCCATGCACCTCACTCAATTTGGCCAACTTTTCCCGTTTCAGCAAAGTAAACATTTCATCTCTGAAAGCAGTGAAACCTCACTCCAATTTGGTGGGGGAATTTAGGAGCACATTTTAAGCTCTCAGATGCCTCAGCTCTGGGCACAATTTGTAGCCAAGCATAGTCAGGATTGCTATTAGAGAAACAACCAGACAATAGTGGGAAAACAAGCAAACTGAAGACTGAAAGTCTTTAAGTGCATTAAGCTAGGTGGATAGGTAGGAAACACGTTAGGTATATTAGGTCTATATCTGAGTAGCACAGTCAGATTAGTTATCTCAGTTTACAAGAAAAAGAACAAAAGCAGCAAAAATGATGGAAAAGTCTAGTATAGATTCAGAAAACTGAGAACATTTGTGATTATTTTTAAATAAGAGGAAACCCCAAAAGAGAGGGAGAAGTATAGCTATGTTTATGATGGTAGTACATTTTTCCATGTAAAGGGTCATATATATAGTAATTAACTGAAGGTGCACTGGTGTAATCATGACATGAGCTTATACTACAAGGTATTCATTTTGTGTGAGAATTTACGTAGTAATGATACAGTGTATAGGCACAGATGTTTGGGAATGGAGCTAGAAAACAAAACAATACAAAGTAGTTGACCACCTTCTTAGGGAAAAAAAAAAAAAAAAATCAAGCTACTGCGATTTACCAGTTCAGTCTCAACTGTACTGATATGATAATATATGTACAGAAAGCCAGAGTAAGTGCCAAATACAGAGCTTTAACTCATTGCCTAGAGTACTCGGCAACATAGGCACAATGTTGTATTTTCAAACACACACATTTAATCAAACATGACATTAACTAGATAAAAAAACTAAATAAAACAAAGTAATGACTGAGATTTAACCCAAAGTTTAAAGTGGGCATGTTCAACATACAGCCCAGTGCTGCCCTGGACAGCTAGTATCGCAACCCCACAGGATCACAAAATTTGAATATCATAATGTGTTTGATTAGTGCTTCTGCTGATTCCAAGCGTTTCTTTTAAGTATGAATGCTGATTATAGGGACACCATTTACTTTTCTGAAGTAAGGTAGCTAAGTCAAGGTAAAATGCTAAAAAGATCTGGAGTTTTTGTACATTTGCAATTAATTTTCATCAACACAAATACAATTACCTGTGAACCATCAAATTGAACATATTAAGTTGCAACCAGACAAACTGATTTTGGAGGCATTGGGGTCCATCAATGTCAGCCCTTTTTTTTTTGTTTGTGTTTGTTTTTTTAAAGTACCACCTCCTGAAAGTACAAGGACAGGCAATCCAAAGCATCAGAAGCCAAGCACATGGGGCAGGAGGCTGGCTTGGCTGAACAGGGATCTCTGAGATCTTAGGCGCAAAAAGAAAGTTCTGGCAGCAAGAGCAGGCAACATGCAAAGACCATAGGGGTGGTCTTCGCATTTGTAGGGAGAAAAGTCATGTGGCATAAGCACAGTTAGAGTTGAAGCTGGCCAATATAATGGGGAACAACAAAGATGGTTTTGTTTTTTGGGTTTTTTGTTTGTTTGTTTGTTTGTTTTTTGTTTTTTCTAAATATACTAACAAGAAAAGGAGAGCCAGAGAGGACATCGGTTCGTTACTTGATGAGAATGGTCACCTTACAAACAGGAGCATAGACTAAGGAAAGACTTCCAAGACTTCATTGCTCCAACTTCAACACTGATGATAGGTTCTAGCTCCCTCAATGCCCCAATTCAGAAGACCCTGTCTGCAATAACAGCCAACTCCCAGACAGCCCTGAACTATACAGGATTTGCTTCTACACCTGGATAAATACAAGTCCACAGGGCCCGATGGGATTCATTCCTGGGTACTCAAAGAGATGGCTGATGTCATCACAAGAACTCCCTTAATTATTTTTCAATAGTGTTGATCATGTGGAGAAGTCCCAGTCGACTGGAAGCTGCAAACATTGTTCCAGTTTTCAGGAAGGGCAAAAAAGAGAACCTTGAGAATTACAGGCCTGAAGGAGAAAAATGTTCTAGAGCTATTGAAGAAAACCGGAAGAACAGTGTAGTCACTGAATCATAGAGTCACAAGGTTGGAAAGGACCTACAAGATCATCTAGTCCAACCATCCTCCCATTACCACTGCTACCACAGGCTACTATAAACCGTATCTTGTAGCACCTCATACAGATGCCTCTTGAACACTGCCAGGGACAGCAACTTCACCACTTCCCTGGGCAGGCCATTCCAGTGTCTGACCACTCTCTGAGAGAAGAAGTTTTTCCTTACATCTAATCTAAATCTCCTCTGGTACAACTTAAGGCCATTTCCTTGGGTCCTATTTGTTGCCTGGGAGAAGAGGCCAAACCCCTCCTCATCACAGCCTCACTTCAGGATTTTATAGAGTGCTGTGAGGTCTCCCTTGATCCTCCTCCAGACTAAACAATCCCAGCTCCCTCAGCTGCTCCTCATAAGACTTGTGCTCCAGACCCCTCACCAGTTTTGTTGCCCTTCTCTGGACATGCTCCAGGGCCTTAATGTATTTTTTGTAGTGAGGGGTCCAACACAGAATACAGTACTGGAAGTGTGGCCTCACCAGAGCTGAATAGAGGGGGATCATTACCTCTCTGCTCCTGCTGGCCGCACTATTTCTAATGCAGGCCAAGCATGACATTGGCCCTCTTGGCCACCTGGGCACACTGTTGGTTCATGTTCAGCCAAGTATCAACCAACACCCCCAGGTCCCTTTCCTTTTCACAGTCATCCAGCCACTCAGCCCCAAGCCTATAGCTCTGCATGGGGTTATCGTGGCCAAAGTGCAGGACCTGGCACTTCGCCTTGTTGAACCTCATCCCATTCCCCTCAGCCCAGTGATCCAGTTTATCTAGATCCCTTGGAAGGGTCTCTAGACCCTCAGGCAATCAACACCACCTCCCAACTTGAGGTCATCTGCAAACTTACTAAGGGTACACTCAATCTCTTCATCTAGTTCGTCAGTAAAGACACTAAACAAGATGGGCTCCAGTACTGACCCCTAGGGGACACCACTTGTAACAGGTCACGAGCTGATCTTCCATTAACTACTACCCGTTGAATGCCAGTTCCTTACCCAAAGGGTATGGTATGTCTAGGCCATAGGCAGCCAGTTTCCCCAGGAGAATACTGTGGGAGACCGTGTCAAATGCTTTGCTGAAGTCTAGGTAGACTACATCAACAGCCTTTCCCTCGTCTACCAGTCTGGTCACCCAGTTGTAGAAGGAGATGAGGTTGATAAAGAACAACCTGCCTTTCATGAACCTGTGCTGGCTGGGCCTGAACCCCTAGATGCCACACACGTGCCATGTGATCTCATCCAAGATTATCTGCTCCATAACTTTCCCTGGTACTGAGGTCAGTAGGTCAGTTAGTAGTTCCTGTAGATCCCTGGATCTTCCTTACAGCCCTTCTTGTAGATGGGAGTTACATTGGCAAGCCTCCAATCCTCTGGAACCTCTCCAGATAACCAGGAGCACTGGTAGATGGCAGAGGGCGGCTCAGCAATCACTCCCACAACTCCCTCAGCACCCTAGGATGGAGCCTATCTAGCCCAAGAACTTGTGACAGTCCAAATGGAGGAGGAGCTCTCTGTCCCCACCTGAATCAGCAGGGGTGTATTATGCGTAGCATTCCAGGCTTCCAGTAAAGTGCCCCAAGGATAATTGAACTCCCTATTAAAGGCAGATGTAAAGAAGGCGTTGAGGACCTCAGCCTTCTCCTTATCCTCAGTGGTCACGTTCCCCACTGCATCAAGTAACACTTCCTGTTAGCCTGACCTCGGTGCCAGGGAAGGTTATGGAGCAGATTGTCTTGAGGGAGATCACACGACATGTGCAGGACAACCTGGGGATCAGGCCTAGCCAGCATGGGTTCACAAAGGGCAGGTCCTGCTTGACCATCCTGTTCTCCTCCTATGATCTAGTGACCCATCTGGTAGACAAGGGAAAGGCTGTTGATGTAGTCCACCTGGACTTCAGCAAGGCCTCTGACACTGTCTTCCACGGTATTCTCCTGCAGAAGCTGACAGCCTGTGGCTTGGACAGGTACACTCTTGGTTGGGTAAGGAACTGGCTGGAAGGCTGGGCCCAGAGAGTGGTAGTGAATGGAGCTAAATCCAGCTGGTGACCTGTCATGGGCAGTGTTCCGCAGGGGTCAGTGCTGGGGCTTATCCTCTTCAGTATCTTTATTGATGACCTGGATGAGGGCACTGAGGGCACCCTCAGTAAGTTTGCGAATAACACCAAGTTAGCTGGAAGTGTCAATCTGCCTGGGGGTAGCAAGGCACTACAGAGGGATCTGGACAGGCTGGATAGCTGGGCTGAAGCCAGTGGGATGAGTTTCAGCAAGGCCAAATGCCGGGTCCTGCACTTTGGCCACAACAGCCCCAGGCAATGCTATAGGATTGGGGTGGAGTGGCTGGAAGACTGCATAGAGGAAATGGACCTGTGGGCATTGATTGATGCTTGGCTGAACATGAGCCAGCAGTGTGCCCGGGTGACCAAGAAGGCCAATGGCATCTTGGCCTGCATTAGAAATAGTGTGGCTAGCAGGAGCAGAGAGGTACTCAGCTCTGGTGAGGCTGCACCTCAAGTACTGTGCCCAGGTTTGGGCCCCTCACTGGTAGACACTGAGGCCCTGAAGCAGGTTCAAAGAAGAGCAACAAAGCTAGTAAGGAGTCTGGAGCACAGGCCTTATGAGGAGCAGGTGAAGGAGCTGGGATTGTTCAGTCTGGAGAAGGCTCAGGGGAGACCTTACTGTTCTCTGTAACTACCTGAAGGGAGGTTGTAGTGAACTGGGGGTCAGCCTCTTCTCTTGTGTAACTGGGGATAGAACTAGAGGGAATGGCTTCAAGTTACACCAGGGGAGATTTAGGCTGGACGTTGGAAAATACTACTTTTCTGAAAGAGTGATCAAGAACTGGAATGGGCTGCCCAGGGAGGTGGTGGAGTCACTGACCTTGGAGGCGTTCAAGGAATATTTGGATTTTGTGTTGAGGGACATGGTTTAGTGAGTACTATTGGTGATAGGTGGATGCTTGGACTGGATGATCCTGTAAGTCTTTTCCAACCTTGGTGATTCTGTGTGACAGGGTCACCCACATAGCTGACCATGAGAAGCCAACTGATGTCATCTTTCTGGATTTCAGTAAAGCTTCCTGTACTGTTTCTCTCAGTATCCTTCTGGACAAGTTGTTCAGCATGCAGACAGACAAAAATGTAATGTGATAATGAATAACTGGCTGATGATTTGGGTCCAGAGGGTTAGAGTAAATAGTTGCCTCGCTGTCAGTCATTAGTGGGGATCCCCAGGGCTCCATTTCAGAGCAAGATCTCTTCAGGAAGTTTTTGTAAGCAACTTGGATTTAGGATTAGAAGGTATTTTGAGCAAGTGTGCTGACAATACTAAATTGGTAGGAGCTGTTGACTCCATTGAGGATGGAGAGGCCTTGCAAAGAGGTCTAGGCAAATTAGAGAACTGGACAATCACCAATTGCACAAAGTTTAACAAGAGCAAGCGCCAGATTCTGTACCTGGGAAGGGGCAACCCTGGTTATACATACAGACTAGGAGGATGAGATGCTGGAGAACAGCACCACTGAAAAGGTCTTGATCAATAAGTTGAACATGAGTCAACAGTACACTCAAGAAAGCCAACATCATCATCATCAAGCACAGCACTGCTGGCTGGTAAAGTGAAGTGATCATCTTGTTCTACACTTCACTGCTGTGGCCTCACCTTCAGTACTATATGCAGTTTGGGGAGCCATAGTACAAAAAGGATATTAAAAGAAATTACTGGAGAGCATCCAAAGGGGGCCTCAGAGACAGTGAATATCCAGAGGAGAAGGTGCATGAGAAGTGGTGGAAATCCCTTGGTTTGTTCAGCCTTCAGAAGAGAAGAGTGAGGGGAGACCTCACTGTAGCCTCCAGCTTCCTCATGAGAAGGAGTGGAGGGGCAGGCAATAGTTTTTCCCCCCTGGTGAACAGGAACAGAACTCAGTGGAACAGTATGAAGCTGCAACAGGGGAGGATTAGAGCTAAGAACTGAAAATACTTCCACTGAACCAGACACTGATGCATTAATTTCACAAAAGCAAGATCAAACATCCCCCTAGTCTCATGTCTTTGTTGCCCTTTTTAAATGTTTCAGTTAAAAAAAAAAAAGAATTTTAGTTACTTGTGTACATTAACTATATTTTATATGTGGCCCAAGATAATTCCTCTTCTCTCAGGGTGACCCAGTCAAGCCAGAAGGCTGGACACCCTTGGTTTAAAGTTTAAATAATCCCCCACTTGCAATAAATATTCTAATTTTTTATTTCAAGGTCTGGAGTTGCCTTTGCAAACATAGCATTTTGTAGAGAAGTATAACTGAGTTTTGGTATTTGGAGAGAGCAAGTATGCAAAGATGCAAGCATCTGCATGCTGGGAAATTCAATTATCCAGAACCTGAGATGAGCAGAACAAGGAAGTTTCACAGTCACAGAAATATCCTCGTTGTCCTCCTTGCCCAGAATACTCTCTGAATATTAAGAGTTCTGTAGTTTCTATGCAGTTTTTTTTTTTGGTCACACTATGTGAAAAGAATTTCAGCATCCCTTGATTGATATACTTTGACTTATTGTGTTGAACTTCTCATGTTTATTTCAGCATTCAGCAGCACCTTCCAGTGGTGCAGGGGTGCTGCTTCCAGGCTCTCCTGCCAAATGAAGGTAGACTGCACTACACCATAGGCATTTTGCTGGGCCATATAGCCATTGAAGTTCATTCTCACTTTTCATACAGCTGCTCTCTTTCCTCATCACTTGCTGTCTGGCAGATTTTACAGATTTCATGGACTCTTAATTCAAAGATTTCCCTAATCTCTACAGTAATTCTTTTCCTAGATAGCCATATTAAATTAAGGATTATTCATAGCCTCACACTGCCATTTTCAAATCATGAAGTCATAGCTAAGGCAGCAAAAGCTTTTTCAAGATGCTTTTTGGTCTAAGAATTTAAAGAACATACTACTAGCCTGCCCACCCCTCATCACTGGGTCATTTCAACAATGATTAAGTGACAAAGTCATCTGAAAGCAACAAGCAATTCTGTGTGTGTTCCACTCGACCACTCAGTTTGATGCCTACCTTATTGAAAGTGCCCCTTGAAAAATGGAGCAAGGAAGACAGCCTACTAACACACTCTGCATCTCTGTTTATTTGGCCAGGTAGTCTTTCATCTAGTGATGCACCACCCTTCCAGTTGGTACTCCTTACCATAAGGACTTCCAGCCCTCTGCAATGCAGGATGACTGTAAGACTCTCATCCCACATGTGGAATTTCTGTCCAAAAACGCAGTATGGAAACAACTGGTGGACTGAAGGGGAAAGCAGAGGTGTATCATTAGACCTCTTGCTGCCTATTGCTATTCTGTTACCCTGGATGTATCTAAAAATCTGGATTTTGTCAGGTATATTTGATTAACTTTTGGACGGATTATAGAATTAGTGGGTGAAGGGAATACAAAAGATGTGTTTAGATTTCAGTAAACTATTTGAAAGCATTTGATGGTGTTCCATGAAACCATTAGTGGATAAATTAGTTACAATTAGCTTGAAAAAAGAATTACTAACATACAGGCTGCAAACTGGCTAGAAGACTGAAGGAAAGGGATAAACAGCAATTAATCAAACTGGAAGTAGTGAGGATTTTCTTTTCTTTCCTCAAGTGTTAATACCAGCATTATTAATTCACATGCATTATGCAATCAAGGATTGAACTCACAGGTGATAGTAAATCAACTTAATCTATAGTTCCAGAACCAAGAACCATAGGTTACGGAAGCATTTTAACATTCACAATAAACAAAAGTGATAAGCCTGGAAGTAAGGCTTTAGTGTTCAAGTGCAAAAGAAATATGATGTTCCATTGTTTTTGAGCTTATGCATTTTGAGTAACCTCTGCATAAAGAACGTTAAGGTTTTATGCTGGCAGCATAGCAACTGTTACCCCAGAATGCTATCTAAGTACTTACTACATTACGATCTTACCAAAACACTATCTAGTATTAGCTACTGAGTGTCCTGGGGGCTTTATTTCATAAAATGGAAGGAATTAAAGGAAACGCCACTGTTCAGTTGTTGGCCAGTAGAATACATCCACACCATTTTGACTTTCCAGAATTCTGATATACAATTTCTGAAGACCATAAATGGTTATGACATTGGCTGCATCAAAAAGCATCTTCTGGAACAGAGACTGTTCCTGTTACTAAAGTTTTAGCAACTGTCAGAAAAATGATAATGTTTTGACTCCCTCTCAAGATTTCCCTAGCTACCTTGTTGTTACTGATCTCCCATCCAAACAATAACCAAAAACCTATCCTGCTAAGCTGCCCAAATATGCGAGTAGGTCTAGGTGAAAGACATGAAGCTAATCATTCAGATAGCTTGGATCACAACACCACTCAGAGAAGCCTCCACCATTAAGAGAAAACAGCAGGAAATTCTTCAACAGCTCCTTGGAAGCATTTTTTTCTGCAACATCAAACAATTTTGAGTTGATAGGGATACCAACTACCTCCAGAAGACTTCTGGGTAGAAAGTTTATACAAATTAAGCACTATCACTAATTATCCCTCTCTCAACCAGGTGGTAACAGAGAGCTCCCTCTCCAAAATCCTTACCAGCCCATCAGTGTCTCCCAGCCCCCCTTACAGATAGGTCTCCTCAGTTTCTCCAAACACTGAGGAGTGTTCATCAGCTTCTATCAGGCTCACAACACCTGCTACAGTTTTACTAGATCAAATAAGGAAAAAACTTTATAAAAATTAAACACCTCAGAAGATACTAATGCTGAGAAGATGGTGTAGGCCTTCAGCATTAGTAAGTATTGTCCTGGTAGTGCCAGGACACCTTATCTTGTGCAATACCTTGAACTAAGTTTAAATTCTAAGCTGCTCCTCTAGTTTTTTTTGTTGTTGTCCCCCCCCCCCCCCCCTTATTACTACCTAACAAAAATGAAGCATTAGAAAATTATGGAGGTAATGACTAAATGGGATGACTCTCAGAGAGAATCATGTTTTCATAGGCATAGTAGGGGTATACACATGATAGCATCTTCAGGGGAGTTTGCAAGAATATCAAGTCACCCTTTGTTCCTACTAGCTGATGAACAACATGCTTCCATGAAAAGCATTATTTTTTTGTCTTTCCCTGGTCAACTACAGTTTGAAGGAAAATGTGGATCACCACACAGGGCTCTACATAGCACAAAAACTTCTGTGCTTCAATCCTGGTCATGCTGACATTCTCTGAACATAAGCAGTCTGCCAACCAGTAGAGCCTTTGAAATCTTTATGATTGTTTGTCCTATGAAGTAACAGAACTACTTCTGTAAAAACCAAGGAACTACTTCTTTTCAATACCAGGGAAAGCATGGTCACATACAAGAAAAAGCTGACTCACCTAGCTGGTGATGAAAGTCTCTAGCTGTAGAGCACTTCTTAGAAAAGAATGTTCATACAGAAGATATTCTCCTTTCAGAGGCTAACCCTTAAATGAGCCCAGAGGGTGGGAGGAAAGGGTGGACCCAGGGTCCACCCCTTCTGGTCATGTAAGAAGCATGGGTAAATTATTTGCACCTGTGTTCCTGGGTCAATCACACCCCTTCCTTGGGTGTTCAATCATCCATTCAGGCTGTGACCTAAAAGTTCCCCTGCAATGATGAAGACTGAACTTCTAAGATCAATAGGGTAGTAAAATTTCCTGTTGATGAAGGAGCTAACTATCCAGGCAAAGTCCTTGATCTGTCCCTCTCTTCCATAATACCCTCTTCCCATGTATTTCTCTGGAGTCCTGAAAAACTGGTGGAGTCAGTGGGAACAAATGGGTTGCGAATTGTTTCAAGTTCCTGACTTCAGCTCAATGTCCTGTGATTTCCTTAGTGATGCCAGCTATTCCTCCCAATCCTATGCTATTTTAGAGCAATTTTCCTGCCTGCTTACAAAGTACCATCCTTGTTAATGAGGCTCTGTAGACTGTGAGACTTCTTCAGTGCAAAATGTTTTCACAACAGTCACTTTGTAAGCACTTCCCTCAACACACTTTGTTTTCCTTAAGTCTTTAGATAGGAAGCATTTTATGATGTTTGGGTGGTCTCTGATACTGTATTCCTTCACCTAATCTCCTTAGCTCACTCAGATTACTGCCAGATTTCTTAATTCTCTCTCATGACTACTGAGCTAATGCAGTATCTCTGGGCTAGTACCATGCTGCAACCTGTCAAAATGTGATGGAAGATGGCCCTGAGTCCTTCCTCGACTTAAACTGCAGCTGTCATTTTCCATCAGTGCCTACTGATGTAGCTTAGCTCCTGTTGGCACAGTACCCTGTACAGAGTTTAAACTGTGTTTTTTGCCGTAGGTCTCCATTTCTCACAGAACTTACATTTTTAACTCCACTCATTTCCTCTCTTTCCTTCCCCTCCTCCCCCTCCCAGAGGAAAAAACAAACAAACAAACAAAAAAAAAAAAAACAACCAAAAAAAACCCCTACAAACATTGAGTTTCCTTTTGCTCCTCTAACTTTTCTCCTGTGGTTCTGTTCTCTCTTTACTTAAGGTTTCAGGAAATCATCTACACTCACATACATTGTCATACATATTGCTTTCACCTCAACAGCCTCCTATATTAAGCCTTCATTATTAGGAGGAGAAAACAAAAACTTCAGAATAAATTTTTCCACAGTGTCAGATGACAAATATTTTCAATAAGATACAGCTAGCAGCAACTTCTTCCCAGCATTAGATTGCACTCTTAGGATGATACTTCATCAATGCTGTCTCGGGAGCACTGTGCCAAGTAGGGTTGATAACCACATCCCAGACTCCCATTAGGGTACTGGACATACGTGCGGCATTATTTTAAGATGCAGCAGGTGGATCTAAACTGGGGCAGGGGGCCCAGAGTAGAAATTCAGCATGCTGAGCAGAAATCACAGGATACTAGATACATCATCACTGAAAAGTTTCTGTAGGAGTGGAGGATGAGAAGAACAGCATGAGAGGGTCTGATGAATGATGAAGCTCTGCTATGCTTTATTTGGAGCATTTTCCCTGTATAAGAAGTGGAAGAGAAAGTGCACATTCATTGGAAAGTGCCCACAGTGGACTTGCCATGTCCCATATTCCACCAACTCTTTGACCCTTCTTTTCCTTACCTCTTTCATTCACACGTCTTCATCTCACTGACAAAATAAAAACAGTAGAAAAACTCTCCCAGAGCAGAAGCTGTCTCTTTGGCTCTGCATTTGTCTAAGAGCTACATTAGTCACAGTGTTGCATTTCTTTTTCAGTATACTGCAAGATAAATGTTTCTCAAGTCTAACTCTTCTCCGCAAGGCTGTAATGCACATAGATCCATATAAACAGAGTGACATGCCTTGGCAGGCTGACAACCACCCAAGGCTGGCTTCACTCTCTAAAGCTGTTAAAATCATGTAATATCTTCCCTCTAGTTTTCTGTCTGCCACAAGCACTTCATAGAACAGGTGAATACAGTGGAAGCCTTAACATATTTCTCCTTTCACCTCTCATGTTACTGGGAAGATGGAGTGCAAGTCTTCCCTTACAAGGGATATTATAGAGCATAACCTAGGTCTTCTTGCTGGCACACAGGCATGAGTACCCACACATCAGACTCACAGAAGTGCCCATTGTCTAAACTGCTGCACAAACACTAACCTGGGCAACTATCTTTTCCCCAGCAACCTTGAAATATCACAGACAAGAGGCAGATGAAGCTAAGCAGGACAACAGTGGGACATAGTCAAGCCAGTTCAGACCAAAGACATGACTAACCTGGTATGTTGTCTACAGTTATGATTTGCTTTCTTTTTTTTCGTCCCCTTTTGCTATCCCAGCATCGAGCCTAAGTTTAGTGTTTCTCCCTGTTCCCAGTATGCTTACCTCAGAGCCTACATATGCAGTGTCCCAAGCAGCTGTGACACAGGACTGTTTCCATTAGGCTGAGTAGAGTTGGACATAACCCTGCTACCCTCCTCTGTCCATCTATCTGAATGTTACTCCCCCCATTGTGAGCCCATGCTGCTCTTCCCTTCACACACAAATGTCAGTGTTGGCAAAGTCTCTTGGCAAATGGGACAAAGGGTGGCCAGCTCTGTACATTCTGGCCTTCCTCCTCCCTCCTCAGAAAAACATTCTGCACTTCAATCAGGGTGGGCTGGCCTGGATATTACATGTACTGTTCCCTTTCTGGGCACCAGGGTCCTTATGTTCACTTGTACAAGCGTGGACAGTAAATGGGGCCAGTTAAATGGGTCAGATGCTAATGTTTTGCTGTTTGTATTTTTTTTTTCCCATGTGTGGAAAAATTACTTTAAGAATGGGGGAACAGGGAGGGGGGGGGAGAGACTTAAGGAAGAAGATGAAGAAAAACAAATAAACATACAAAACAAACAAACAAACAAAAAAAAAAAACAAAAAAAACACCGATGTCCCCAGGGTCCACAGGCAAAGGCTAAAGCCCGCTGACTTCAAGAAAGCATGAAAGAAACGTAAGAACAAGACAAGTGTATGTGATTTTTCTCCACATATGCTCCTGTTACTGCCCTACTCAGGACACAGTGGCAATCAGTGTGCCTGGATGAATTCACTGTCCTGTCCTATGTCTGCCAAAAAGCTGGCAAACTTTGTTGACAAACCTCCTAATGTGCCTGAGGTGGACATATCTAGATAGCTGTATCTGCTTGCTCTGCAGACAGAAGGAAGTTCGGCAATCAGCACTGAGTAAACCACCTGGGAACTCCTGATCCGTTCTTGAGTTCTGACCATAAAAAACAAGGCTCTCATTAGAAGGGAACATTTGAGTTGCATGGCAGATAGAAACATAAGCATTGGGCTGAGAGACAGTATTTCTCTTTCTGTCACATGAAAGATTAGTTCATTGTAGAACATCCTTCTCAAGCCTACAGGGAGAAGCTTGGAGGCTAACAGGTAAAACAGACTGAGTTATGTCTTCCTTTACTTCAAATGAGTACAAGGATTTTTATTGTCTGCAACTATAGCTAGGAACATTGCATTATCCAAAAGACCTTGTTCACTTGTCAACTTTCTTAAAAATCTTTTGTTCACAAGCCCGCTTGTGTGCGAACACAGAAAAAAAATCAACTTTAACTAGTATTAGCCTGCAGCTGTTCAATGACAGGAGTCAAAGGCTATGGATATGAACATGGGAAAATCCACCCAAAGCAGAAGGAAGACACGGTGAGCAACAGCTGCACGACAAGTATATGCTGTTTCTGTAGCATAAGGGGAAAAAAAGTTTCAGTTACATTCAGCATCAGAAAGAAGTTGTCAGCAAACATTAGAATTGTGATTCAGTTCAGAAGATAAGTTAATTCTCCTTCTAACTTTCTCTGATTCTCTTCTTTAACTTTATCTGATGCTCTTCTGGACATCTGCTCTTCTGAGGCAGATGTTTCTTTTCAGGTACCTTTCTAACACTGGAAAGGCAGTGCTACTCCAGGTTGTGTCTCGAGACCCTAGACATCGTTTTACATCCTATAGCCTCTGCTTCACATTAGTAAAATAGAAATTATGTTTTACTAACCCACAGGTCATTGTGAAGCACCTGTTCCAAAATGATGATTTCTACCAGTGAGTCCTAAAAATAAAAATTTGAATACCCCCATCCAAAGGAAAAAAAAAAAAAGTAAGAAAAAACAACCAACCCACAAACAACAACATCAAAAACAGCTTATGTCTGGACATCACATCAGCTTCTCAGTGGTCCCCTAGTCCACTGGGCAGAACCTACGGAACCATGTAAAACGATGAGGAGATAATAACATTGCTCTCGAACTTCCTGTTCAAAGTTGCTATTGCCTAATCAAGAGGAGGTGAATACCAAGGTGAGAGTTTTAGCATAAAGAAACAGTAACATAGCAGGATTTTGCTGGAGGTACAGATTTGCAGCTGCAAGGATGAGGAATGAGTAGAACTCACAACGAAAAACAGAAGCAGGGGAGGAGAAAGTAGAGATCATCCAGAGGTTCTGAGGAAGGACAGCAAAATGGAAAATACACTAGTGATTTTCTTAGTTAATAAGGCAATTTAGTTACATTTACTAGTAAAATCCACATTGTCTGCACCATATTCTGAACTATGCATGTGGAGTTATTTCAGTGGACAGCAAGGACCTATCAGTTTCTCACCTTTTTTGAATACCCATGAAACTTCAAGGCAACAGACAGAAGTTGCAGCCAGGCAAATTCTGGCAAGACATAGGGAAAAGCTTTTTCCTCTCTGAAATTAATGCACACTAGGCCAGATTGTCCAGATTGGCTGTAGGACCTTCATCTTCTCAAAACTTGGCTGCATGAAACCCTGAGCAAATCTGATGTAGCTTGGAAGATGGCCCTAGATGACTTCCAAGGCCCCTTGCAGCCTAAGACATAAACAAGTCTACATACAAGTCTGATGTTTCTCTCAGAATTGTGTGTATTTACATTCAATTAGAGACATCAGGTCATACATACAAAATATATAGGTTCCTGAAGACCAATTTTTGAACCAGAAAACAACACTTGAGAATGGCGGAGAAAAAAAAAAGAAAAAAAGAAAAAAAGAAA
>JAPSGF010000041.1:735558-785787 GCA_035772895.1 Perdix hodgsoniae
AAAAGAAAAAGAAAAAGAAAAAGAAAAAGCTTCCTAGCCAGGAACAAACCAACACACTGTAAAAATACTTGCAGAAGTGAGCTGTGGAGAGGAGACTCCTTCTGATGGCTATGGGAAGAGGCTGCTTGTCATAAATCACTCACCACTACCTAGCTATTGCCCAAATGTTTTGCCACTGTCAGGAGCTGGAGGTGCTTTGGGAATCCTTCAGGAATAGAAGCAGTGAGTTTCACAGAGAACTGCTTGCAACATGAATAGGAGAACAACTTTCAGTTCGGCTACCTTCTTGTCTTGATCCCTGCCTAAGAAATCTTCCCTCCCACATCAACAGGAGTTTTGTCCTGCCTGTAACTGACACAGCAGATGTGACTTTCACCATGTCTGTTAAGGCAAACTCATCAGACAAAAGCTACCTGTATGAGAGTGGTAGGGCTTAAACCCAAAAGGATTGCAGGTAGTGCCTGAAAGATATTCACTGCCTCATTGCACAAAGACAAGAAGCTGGTCCCTGAGGTCTTTGGTCATTACTACGCATGTAAAAGCCTAGCAAAGCCTCAACCTTGGCAACAGCCCCTCAGCAGTCAGGTTACCAAGGGGTGGTAAGGAGCTCATGGGTGAAGAGGGTTCCACACCATCTACAGATTCTTGTGTTTTTGAAAGCCATGAAGCTCCTGGCAAGAGACTGAAGACTCTGGCTGTAGTTGGAGTAAGGGGTGCAGACTTTTAAAAGGCTTTATATCATTACTAATATTGAAATACACTCACTTTTTCATTTGTAGCACACTGGTGCCACGATACTGCAATACAGGAATAAAATATTGAATTCCAAAAAGAAAAGGCAAGGGAAAAAAGCAAGTAATAGAATTGCATTCAGATGATCATTAACACGATATGCAACTTAATATTTTAGCCTAACATATTCTTAAACTAATTTTCCCAGATGTGGATGTAATTGATGCAGATCCGAGTAGTAAAATACCTAAACTATTTGTCTATGAAAATAACATATAATGCAACAGTTTTACAATAGAAAAATAAGAAGTAAAATTGCTTTCTTCAACAAAGGACATTTGCCACTTATTTAAGCTTAAATTGTCTTCATAATATTCAGTGTATGACCATGTTAAGAAGACAAAAGTCTAGTATCTAAAGATCTAGTGAGTATTTCTTAGTCCCTGGAACGCAATGGGAACATCCAAAATACTGTATCAATGGCTGTTTAAATCAGAATACTGGTAAAACCAGCATTTCCTTACAGATAATTTTGTTGTTTTTATAGACGAAATAAACCATGTTCTGAGGGAAAACCTAGCTTCTCTTACACTTAAAAAAAAATTACTTTCACAACTCAGAAAATCTATTTCTGAACAAAAATTAGAAGCCCTACTTAACCCACTGTCTGTTAACACAATTATTCATGTGGTTTCCAATACAATTTTTCATACTGATACAGCACCCCATAAAATATCTTGCTCTTCATCAGAAAATATATACCTTGTTCATTTAAGCAAACTATTCAATGTGCATCAGCATAGATTTCTTATTAGAAATGAAAAAATCATTTTAAACTTGCCTTTAAGGTACAGCTTGTGGGAATAAATTTCAGGATTACCTAACAGCTCACAGGAACTTTAAGACAACCAAGGCATTCCCAGTGTCACAAAAAAGACAAAATTTGCTCTAAAGGTCTTCCTCTCTTGTTCTCTTTTTGTAAAGACTTGGGTGCACTACATACTTATATTAAATACACAGTATTTGCTTCAGTGTAGACAAAAAAAAAAAAAATAGAAGGGAATTCAAAAAATATATTTGTTTTGATAAGAGAAAAAACATATGTATTAGATGAAGAATGAGATACTGCAGAGAAAGGACATAATTGTTTTTGAAGGAAATTCTGTGACAGCAAGATGCTTCAAAATTAGGGATCAGCTGAAGGTTTGGGGACAGAGAGTCTTTCATTAGCTCTCCTTACAGTCTGGAAAGAAAATAAGACTATGCATTTAATCTTGAAGCTATCTTTGAACTATGAACTGATAAAAACAACCCAGAGGCATGGAAATCACGATGGGATGCAAGAGGTTAATAATAGCAGAGTAAATTTTAAGCAAGAAAATGCAAATTTATTCAAAAGCAGAGCAAGAAAAAAAGAAAAAAGAGTGTCGTAGTGAGTACCTGATACTGTTGTTAATGATGAAAGAGATATCAGTTGTCCATACCTGTAATTCATCAGAACTATTCTTGTTCTTTGAAGTCTCTCCTCCAAATCTAACCTTTTCCCCACAGTGCTTAACGAAAACAAAATAGAGTTTATGTAAGTTTCTGCATACCAGGGGCCTGATCCTGTGAAAATGTCAAGTGCTCTGTATTTCAATCGATTTCCCGGCATGTAGGAAGCACCTGTTACATGTTCCTGCTCCCTGTAAAAGAATGACAGCCTTATAACTGAGTTCATCATAAAGCAGATCAAGTCTGCAGCATTCACTGGAAAGTGTGTGGCATTCCTCCAAGGTAGGGCTGTGGCACCAGGAGAACTAAGGAGTACAAAAATTTCCCAGTATCCCACATAGTGAGAAAAATCATAATTCTAGATCCCTAGTTGAAGGAGACATTTCCCTCCCTCCAGGAAAAACTGAAAGATTCTGCCCCAGTTATGTGCGTACCTCTGTTACCAGAGATGATAAGTTCAATACAGACTCAGAGATCTAATAATTATATGGCCAGAATATATCATGGGGATTACATACCTGATTTTCTTCTGTAATACTGGTCATAGAACATCATGTAGAAAAGCCTGCTTCCGCTCCAGTTGCTATTTATTGTAGAATACACTTTCTGGACTTCAACCCCACTTAACTTTAAAGATACAGCCTTAAATTAAAAATAGAAGAATTAAACTTGCAGAATTCACTCTCTTGTTAGCCTAAATGTGCTACCGTATCCTCTACTTTCCTAATTTTTTTCTACTTTTCTCTCAGTTTGCCTAGACCATGTTCATGTCAGATCTGGGAACGTCCTTGGGCTAACAGTGACAAATTTACAGTATTCAAGATTAAAACATCATTTCCGGGCATGTGATCATTCTTGGAGGTTTTTTTATGTTTTGTTTTTATTTTTTCTTTTGTTTTTTTGAATCCTTTCCAATCTCAGCTATTAAAGACATTTATACATGGAGTTGAGAGCTGCTTGTATTCTGCACTGCACTGCACACAGTTTATAATTACTACTCTGAAAAAGTTAAAACTAAGGAATAAGAAAGGATAATGAAGAAACTGCATAAAAAAGAAGGGAATTAAAAATATGTTAATTATCAGTCATCACTCAGAGCCTATTAAAGCTGTAACTGTTGCATCTGCATAAATGACCATCTAAAAACAAGTAATAATACATATTTCACCTGCTTGGCGATTATGTTGTTTGAAGGGGAAGTTAATGATAAAGCTCCAACTAGACAGATTCGTAGTGCTGAAAACTGCACTTCCAGTTGGAAATGACTCCTTGAAAATGCATAGGCAATGTGCCTGTGGGATACAAATCCCTTTGCAACCTTTAATCAGAAACCAAATGAGAGTGAATTATATCACTTTGTTCCCACTGAATGCACAACATGATTTTTACAATTAAGCAGATAATAATCAGACATTACAGAAAAAGGGGGAAGAAAAAAAAAAGAAAAAAATGAAAATACCAAGATAGGCTGTATTCAGTGACCGCAGCTGGAATAATTTTCTTTCAAATCTTATGCATATTTTCTTATATATAGTGTTTGCTTCTGGGGCTTTCCTCAGCATGGAAAGTGGAAATACATTCATCTGTTTCTGTTTTTTTGTTTTGTTTTGGTTTTTGTTTTGGTTTGTTTTTTTTTCTTCTTTTTTTTCCCCTGCCTTCCAGTCGGTTTCACTTTCAGATTCTCATGTTTCACACTCCAGTCTTCAGGTTTCAAGCACTGCAAGGGAATACTTACTTCCAATACACTAACAAAAAACTTGTGTCCACCCAGCGTGCATACACCATTCCTACTCATCTGTGGCTCAAGAACAAAACTTGATACAATGCCATCCATCCTCTGAAGCATTTTCAAGAGGGTTTTTTGGGATTTTCCAAAGAAAACAAATAAAATAAGTGGGTGCAATGTTGAAATAAGGGTATATCAACAATTATAATAATAATGAAAGAGTCACAGAGTTTTGCAGCGCTCTTGGGGTGACACTGATAAAACGCACTTATGTGTTACTGACTTCATCAAAACTGATCAGGAATCGGCTAATCGGTAGCCGTAACACCGGGCTAATCACATGAAGCGACGAGCTGGGGACTTCGTCCCGTCCCGCGGACCTGACACACTGCCGCACCGCACCGAGAACACGCCGGCGGGGTTCACTTCACTGACTTATGCCTTTAAATGTCCGGAGTAACTCGGCAAAAGGAGAAAAGTTTGTGTGGGGGGTATTTTTTGTTGGTTTTGTTTGTTTTGGTTTTGTCTGTTTCCCGAAGAGCAAGCGGTATTTAACATACGGCACTCGGTAATCTCTCCATGTAAAAACATCTGTTGTCTCCAAACTCACCCGGCAGCACACGTGGACACGGGGACAAGGCGAACCGGCGGCGTCGCGTATCCCGCAGCTAGCGGCGCCGGTTGGGTACCGCCCCGGCCCACCGCGGCTCCCCGCCACCGCCCCGGCTTCCTGCAGCGCGGTCTCCTTTCAGAGGACCAGCGTTTTCCATTTGCGAACGGTAAGTGACCTTAAAAGCCACGGCACCGAGGATTTCTGTTTCTGGGTGATTTTTTGTTGTTGTTGTTGTTTGTTTTTTGTTTGTTTGGGGTTTTTTTTGGGGGGGGGGGGGGGTTGTGTTTTTTTTTTTTTTTTTTTTTAAACCCCGACATGGCTGCAGGTCTGCGGCACCTCCACGTGTGGGGCTGAAATGCTTCCGTGGACTGACTTAGCGATTTTTCCTTTAATTGGGCCCTCCCCCAACCAAGAGGGCGGGGAGGCAGGACTCTCTGGCGGGTCTTGACTGTCTCCCTGTAGTGAAGCGCGTGGCTCCCAAGGCTACCCAGGTCCCCTCCGTATTCCGGACATCACTCCACTTCGGAAAGTCGGTGCCGAATAGTTAGGACAGCCGTCATCCTGCCCCCCGAAACCTGCATAAATCACAAACGCTGCACTGTCGGGCTACAAAGTCAGACGGGAGCACTTATGAATTTAAGTTTGGAAAAGGAAAACTTAGGCTGACACAACACGCTCCCTGTTTACAGGAGCAGTCAGGAAGGGGAAATGAATGGTGGACGTTAAACAGCCTTTCACCGAGGAGCTCAACGCGCCGCGGCAGATCGCTGTTGGCCACTCCCGACGTATAGCGGGACCCCTCACCGTCGTACAACGCAACCTCGGCCAGGCAGATGGCTGTCCAAGCGCGCAGTGAGCGCTCGTCTCGAAGGATAAAGGGGTCGCACACTTTGCCCGCAGCCGCCGTGTTCCTCCTGTGCCTGAGAGCTCCCCTCGCTTCGTGGACGAGACGAGGAGAGGGAGGCATGCAAATGATTTCGTGGGGAAAATGCCGGCAGCAGCACGCGGAGGGCTCAGCTGCCTACCGTTAGTTGAAGGGTCGCGGGAAGAGAGCCCCGCTTGTTTTATAGGAGCAAAAGAGAAGGCTGTCTACGGAGCCATCCCTACCGGCGTTGCAGAGCAGCCTCGGTGACTGCACCCCGAAGAAGTGCAACACAGGGGCACCATCCCCTCCCTCCCTCTCCTCCTTCTGGTCCACTGCGGAGGAGCGGGAGACGGAATGCCCCCTCGACCGCTTACAGCTCCAGGGCTGCCGGCACGGCCAGGTAAAGAGCCGCACCTCACCCCCAGCCCACTCGCGCTGCTTTCCATATCGGGCAGCACGCGTCCTTAAGATCCAATCTGCCCGGTAACAATGAGCGCGCAGCAGCGAGAGCCCCAGAGCCATTGGCTATGCAAATAGAGGGAGGGGAAGCGGCGCCCTAAACTCCGCACTCGCACTTTTAAGGCGGTATTTCCCTACCGGCAGCCGACGTCGGGGAGTGGGGGCGGTTGCCGGCAGCGTGCTCTCCGCACGCACCTCGGGGCCGCCTCCGCGCCCCAGGAGCTCGGCTCCGGCGGTGCGTGGCTCCTTCTCTCTCGGGAGCCTCAGCCTCGCGGCGGGCTGCAGCACAGGCTTCACAAAGTTGACGCGTTTTCCAGGCGGCTGCTTTGCGCCGGCCGAGAGGTAGGCGAGGCAGCGAGGTGCGGGCTGGGGCAGGTGGTTCGTGCAGAAAGCGGACGTGGAGCGTGAGCGGTCGGTGCCGTGCCGCGGACGCGCGTGGTGGGCTGCGCTCGGCGGCGGCGGCGAGCACGGCTGGCGTGAGGAGGGGTGAAATCGCACGGTGCGGGACTGTCCCTGCCCCCATCCGGCCTTCCCTTCTCCACCCGCGACGTTTCCTAAAGTTGTATCGCTGTGACTAGGCGCTGCTGAAGCAGCTCGCCTGCTGGAAATTGAGCGCAGAAAGTAGCAGTGCGGTAATCGCTCCATTTCACCCTGAAAACGCTGCCGAACGCTCACCCTTCAAGGAGCTGCTCTTCCGCGTTTGCTGTTAGGCTGCAGTTAACAGGTTCTGCCCCCATGGCTGCGTAGTCAGGGTGTATAAGGGGGAGGAGTGGGTAAGGCGCCTGGGGGGCCGGGGCGCGCATCTGGCGCTGACCCAAACCGGGGCATTTCGCGTACAGACCATGTGGTGTCTGTGGGTGCCGGGGGAGCCTATGGCTTCTCCGAAAAGGGGAGTGCAGATCCAGGCGGGCTCCTGGAGAAGGAAAGCGTGGAAGTCTGTTCGGCCGCTGTAAAGAAAAAGAGAAACTGACGTTTGTGAATGCGTCTCCCTATTCGAGGGCCTCCGGGTTCCTTGTTAGCTTATAGAGTGGAAAAGAAAAAAAAAAAAACTCACAAAAAAAAAAAGAAAAAAACCAACAGCGACCCGTGTTTGATGTTACGCCTGACCAGCTGCAGTGCTCCATAATAACGAGAGCTGCCTGCCCTAGTGGTTTGCGTCACTTCGCTTCAACTTTAGGCTAGAAATCAAGAGAGAAGGACAAACGAACTTCAAGGGAGGCAGGAACGGGCTAGAAACGCCGCCGCCCTCCTCCTTTATCCTTCTTCTTTCCCCACCCCCTTCCTCTCCCCCCTCCCCCCGTGAAAACTTTTCCATCAGAGTAAGAGGGAGATCGCTTTGGGAACATGGAGTTGCTGTGCTGCGAGGTGGATCCCATGAGGAGAGCTTTGCCGGACCCGAGTTTGCTCTACGACGACCGTGTTTTGCACAACTTACTGACGATAGAGGAGAGGTATCTGCCCCAGTGCTCCTACTTCAAGTGCGTGCAGAAGGACATCCAGCCCTTCATGAGGAGAATGGTGGCTACTTGGATGCTGGAGGTTGGTGCAGGCAGCCCCGCGAGCAGCACCTATGCCTGTCCCCACCTCTCACCCCTACATCCATTTATCCCTCCGGTAGCGGTGGATTTTACTTTTTGTGTGTCTCTATTTTCTCGCCTTTACTCCACCTACAGAGCCTGCACAGCACCCGTCGGGTTGAGGTGGGGGCGGGGGCTTCGAGCATCCCTCAGTCCTCGAGGGAAATGGGAAATGGCCTTGCCGGGGGCTGCCGCTGCTCAAAGCGGGGTGCCGAGAGGGAAGGAAGGGGTGTGGGGGGGGGGGGGGAAGGTTGGAAAAGTCATTAGCAAGTAAAAAGATGAGCCATCTCCGGCTATTAGCGCCTGGGATTGAGGACCTTTTGGGAAAGGGGAGCCAGGATGGGGCAGGGGACGGAGGGGGACGAGTGTTCCCCACGTTTTGCTCGGCAAGTGTTTTACGACCACGTATGCACTGGTTAGGACGTGCCTTTTTTTTTTTTTTTTTTTTTTCGCCATATTGAGCTGCATGCAACTGCTCGGAGGCGCTCAGCCCGTCTTCCCATTCCTTCCAAAGAAGGGGCACCCCGAAGCACCCTGCCGCCACGCCCCGGGACCGCAACGTGGCCGGGGGCTGCTGGGAAGAGCGAGCAGGCGGCGAAGCCTCCCCGCACCTCGGTACTTGGCGCAGGGCGGTCGTGGGCCAGAGCCCCGCGGATTTAACTGCCTTGCCCTGGCCCCACCGTCCTGACTCACCCCTTTGATCTCCTCTGGGGGGTGGATTTTTACCAGACTTTCAACCTCAGCTCTCTGGGTCGGGTAGACCGGACCCCCTGCTCGGTTTTCATGTGCGATTCGGCGCGTTGTGTGTTTTTTTTTTTTTTCCGGCTCCGATTTTTGGTAAATTTTTGAAACAATTTTTTTACTCTCCTTCTCTGCGTTCTAGCGCTCAGCCTCTCCCCACCCCAGCTCGCCCTTGCTGCGTTTCTCCCGGCCTCCCCCCCCTCCCCCCCCCCCCGAACGGCTTACGGGCGTGGGTCTGGAGGATGCCCCCCGGGGGAATTTTTGCAATTGTCGGAAACGATGGGGGACCACCTCGGGATGCCACCAGCACTAAAGCTAGGACTCTCGGAGAGGTTCAGATATTTTTATCGATTTTTTGAAAATATGACGAAATTACTGGAAAAAAAAAATCTCGGAGGCTGCTAGCTTGCAGCTGGATGAGGCTTTTCGGCTCTCCCACACAGTGTCTTGAATTCATTTCTCATTCAATGGACTAAAGGAATGTGAAAGCCGATTGACAAGCCTTCCCAGCCTCTCCAGAGGTATCCCCCTCCCCCAAAATTTAGCTCCCCGATAAAGAAAATCGGGGGGGGGCTGTAGTGTCGAGGCACTAGTTTGTTTTGTGGGATTAGTCATTATTTACTTTTTTACATGTCTCTTTCTCCCCCTACCCATGCTGCTTGCCTGCAGGTCTGTGAAGAACAGAAGTGTGAAGAAGAAGTTTTCCCTCTGGCTATGAATTACTTGGACAGATTCTTAGCTGTGGTGCCCACTCGAAAGTGCCATCTGCAGTTACTGGGGGCGGTGTGCATGTTCCTGGCCTCCAAGCTAAAAGAGACAATCCCCCTCACAGCAGAGAAGCTTTGCATATACACGGACAATTCCATCAAACCCCAAGAGCTGCTGGTAAGCAGCCCCCTTACACCTCAAGCGCATCCGCCTTCTGCATCAGCACTTGCTGACAGCCTTCTCTGCTTTTCTCCTTCTTTTTCCCCCCCCACCCCGGTACGGCGGCGCTTGTGCCACCCTGTTGCCCACCCCTCTTTCAGAATCGTGCTTTTCGCTATTTTTTTCCCACACACACTTCTGCGAATTGTCAGACGTGCTACAGGCACCCACGTGACTAAGAGGATGGACTCGAAACTGCGGGCGTGCTGTGCCCGAGGGGCGGGACGGCGGGGGGGGGGGTCACCGCCGCCGCTTCTGGCTCATTCGCAGCTGTACGCCACGCGGTATCCAGTTCCCCTTTACTGTGCCGCTGTCTGGCGCGCTGGCGGCCGGAGCTGCCGAGGGCGCACGCCTTCCACCCTGGCGCCGGGCTCTTTCCGCGGGGTCTTTTCCCCGGGGCCGCGGGCGCACACGTGCACCGCGGGGCCACCGGCGCCGTGCGATTCAGCGTGGCGCTTCCTCGCCACCTGGTGGCAGACACGCGGAACCGGGCATGACTTCATCCCTTGAAGCGCTGCCAGGCCGCCCAGCTCCCCGGCTGCTGCCTGCCGGCCTTGCGCGGAGTAGGGAGACGCGGCCATCTGCCCTCCGGGGCCTTGCAGAAGTACCACCTGGTGCTGCGGTTAGCGGCGCTGCGGGAGGCAGTGCGGTTGCTCGCGCTCTGCAGCAGGAGGAGTCTTTGGCTGCAGGATGTCGTCGAGGAAGGTTGAGGTGCCAGGTACTGTATGGCTGATAGGGGTTGGCTTCAGGCGCTGTTACAGCTGAGGAAGTTGTGTCTTTGTTCTTGCAGGTCTAGTTTCCAGTTGTTGTCTCCGAGGTGCAAATTGAGCTCGGTTAAACACTGTAAGTTAACAGGCCTGTCTGGTACTGGTGTTGGAGACTTCAAGGTGACAGCAGACGTCAGGAAGGGTGGAAACAGAATCATAGTCATTTGTTGGAATAACCAACACTTACAGAGTACTAGATGAGCGTTGAGCCTACCTGTGAGATGTATTGCTCAGATTTTCTGCCATGGATCCCGTTGGTTACGTGTAGCAAGCTGAATCTCAACAGAATTAATCGCTTGGTGAAGCTAGCAGAATTCCTCCAGGAAGGGGCCAGGAACTCACTCCTCTGTAGAACAAAAGGCTGTGGGCTGCAAGCCCTGACACAGCTGTCACAGGTGTCCCATAGATGGTGTTGGCTGCCCCAGGGTATGTCATGTCCCATGTGAGAAGGAAGTGATGTCACACTGATTGAAGTCTGTTTTAAGAGCTTCCCTGCATAGCTTTCTGTGCTTTTCCCTGTCAGAATCTGTCCCATTACTCGTTTTGCTGGTCCTCAGTTAACATAAATTGCCAAACAAAACATTTTGTTCAAATGTTTCACGAGAAAAGAAAAACAAAAACATTTATAGGTTGTGTTACCTGCATGAATGTGAGATTTCCAAGCTATGGCGAGCTTTGCTGTAATCCAGTAGGAATGTCCATAGGAAAGTAACTTGCTGTTAAAGCAGGCATCTATTCAGAGAAATGGCTGCAGAAATTGCATTGTAGGGTCCATGTTTATGGTTTCTCAGCAACCCTCATTGACGTCTGCTCGACTGCAAAATTAAAGGATTTTTTTTTTTTTTTTTTTTTGGCTTGGGAACTCTACAAACTTAGCTGGGGCACCCTGCCATGCTGGGTTCCATCAGGCTGACACATTATTAAGACTCAAGAATCAGGGCATGGAATTTAGTTAATGACTGATAGTTGTTGCGTGAGACAGGGACAAGGCTGAGGCCTGAGTTGTGTTCATGCTGTGGGGTACTGAAAGGTATTCAAAACTTTATTTTAAACCTTTACGAATGTAGTTATAAGCCCTGTGAGGAGGATCAGACTTGTTGATGAGGTATCATTTCTGTGTCACGTTGTAGTGAATGGCCAGTAACGTATCCACCCAAGTTTTCCTTTGATTTCACTGGGAATTTGGGGCGTGCAAATAATGTGGGGTTAGATCCTACATTGGTGTATCATTTACATAGGCCTCCTCTTGACTGTGTTAATGAGCATTTTCTTTCTGCAAAACTTCAAGCACCACCAAGTTTGTCTGCAGAAACTTTTTACTACAGTTTTGGAAAGAGAATGCCCTGAAATGGACTTCCCCCATTTGGAAAGGGAGTGTATATGTAAATTATTTTTGTGTCATTATCCCTAGGTCCTTAAATGATATGAAGGAATAACTATAGCCATTTAAAAGAAGTTAGTAGGAAAGGACCACAATGACCTTGTCAGAATGTAATTGCAGGCTAAACGTTCTGGGTGGGCATTCAACACAATACAAAAAGAGTGAAATCTTGGTTGGAGCTGCCAGGTCTCATTATTTCCAGTACAGCTTAACTTTTCCAGTGTTGATGGGGGACCAAGGGGGGAGTGGAGAATGAAGTAAACAGCTTCAAAGCAGTAGGAACATACTCAAAAAAAAAAAAAAAAAAAGTTTGAGCAAAACCAATTTAATGGTGATATAGTTACAATCACAGAAATAAAGTGTTTTCTGCAGGTTGCTTACGGCTTGTCTTCTCCACCCTAATCCCCTGCAGGAATGGGAGCTCGTGGTACTGGGGAAATTGAAGTGGAACCTTGCAGCAGTCACCCCACATGATTTCATTGAGCACATTCTACGGAAGCTGCCTCTACCTAAAGACAAGTTGGTTTTGATCCGGAAACATGCACAAACGTTCATTGCCCTTTGTGCCACAGGTAGGCTAAGGTGCTCTGGGTATGCCTGCATGTGATGTGATGGAAAGATGAGTTGCTGGTGGCACAAAGGCTTTTCGTCTCTGGATCCTTATCGTGGTGTGGAAAGAGCTGTTCTTGCTCTTGAGACTGTTTGCAAATAGGCCTTCATGCTGTGTATTGGTGATCTTGTAATGGGGAGCTGTTAATTGCCAGCAGTTCTGTACCTGCTGACTAACGCATGGTGCCAGTAAGATTGAATTAGTTTGATTTTGTTTTGCCCGATTCACTTCAGTTTTCGTAGGGCCATGGGTTGTTTGTACAAACTGATGTGGGATAGCCAGTGTAGTAGAAGCTGTCATGACAACATTCATTTTGGATTAATGACAAGTTAAAATCCAGTTAAAGGAGTTTTGGACCCTGACCAGTTAATGTGATCCTGTTATGTCACTGAAGCACAGGGAATGAAAATGTTAAAAGTAACTTAAAAAAACCAACCCGGAACATTAGGATTCTTTCTCAAGCTTGTTTTGAAGTAAGCAGTGAAGCTACTCCTTCTGTAGGAAACCATTGTGTTTTCCTTTTTTCTTGTGTTTGGTTGTATGTGGTTTCTGAAGCTTTAAGTAAGAGCAAAAATCTCTATTCCATGGAAACAATTACTAGATATGTATCTCTAAAATCATGGGTTTTTTTGTTTTTTTGGTTTGTTGTTGTTTTTTTTTTTTGGTATATGAAAGCTAAATGTGCCCTAATTTTCATTGAAAGAATTAACCATATTAGACTTTCACAGGAACTAAATCTGGAGCAGATGGGCAGCATGCCATGTTTTACAGAGGTATTTTGGGGTAGTACATGACTTAATATGTAGGCTCTCTGCAGTTTGATATGCTTGGCCTTTTGTGATGGGAACTTGATGCACATTTAGGGGAGAGTCATTTCCCACTGTGTATTTATAGAGGAAAAAGGAGTATCAGATACAGCTTTTGGGTAAAATCAGTACATAACTGCTTACACTGCCACTATTTCTTGATGTTTGAAATGTAGAGACTGTTTTTACAATGTAGGCCAGTTTTTGCTACCTCAGTTGATATGTTTTAAAGAATGCTAATTTGGACTGTTTTAGGGTGATTAACATTTCAGTTACTGCAGTGCTGTAGCTTTCCCTTTTTTTTCCCACTGTTGTGTGATCCCTTTCAGGCAGAAGGACATGGAGCTCATTAGAAATACTGCTCCAAATCTACAGGATCAATCTTGGTAAGCCATCAGATATCTCTGGCCTAATCAGCATTTTACTTTAAAATTAATTGGTTACATCAGCTTTATACTGGCTTTGCATTCTCTCCCTACCCACTTAATGCTACCCTACTCTTCTCAATGCTGTTCTTAGCCTCCTATGTGAAAAAAGCCCTTCTTACCAATCTTATTTCCAGATCCAGTTATTTCTTTTTTTTCTCTTATTTGTTACGGAGCTCTCTTCATCAGCCACTCTATTCCTTCTTTCCCTTTCTCCCTGAGAGCTTTTGCTCTCTGCCAACTTGGATTAATTCTATTTTGTTTCTCCATTTGCATTCTTTCAGCTAGATGACCTCCTCTGACATATGATGTGACATGACAGACTTTTCCCTTGCTCCTTCCATGCATGTGTCGAGCCTGTTTTTGATTCTTAAGCATTATTAGACCCGGTCTTGATGGTTGGCTAATGGCTTCAGTCTTGAGCTCAGTAGTGTCTCTCATTTTACGTCCTGATTCATCTCAGTGTGACGACTTCTGCTCTCCAGTAGTTTTTCAGTCTGTGCGTTTCTCTCTCCGCACCTTTCTCCATATTCATTGTAGTGAGTAATGATTCATATAAGCGTGACTTCAGCTGGAGCATGTCGCTCTTTGCAGTTGGTTCCATCTGAACGCGCTGTTTCTAGGCAAGACAGAAGCATGTTCTCTGAACAAGAGATTTCTTTCCCCTACCCTACAGTTGCAATGCTTTCTGAAGCCTTGTCCTCCTCTGGAAGGGTCTGGCAGTGGAGCACGCCCCTGGACCAGCTCTGCCTGTATTTGTAAAGCAGCATCAGTGCCAGCAGGATACTGCTGAGTGAGGAAGAGCACAGTCTTTTGTTTGGGAATTAACTGTACATAGGACAGCTTTCTTCAAGCTGCTTCATTCACTCACTGCACAGTAACAGCGTTCAGATGTGTCAGCACGTACTGATACATGCTTGTCTTCCACAGTGTCATTCATTTTCTTACCCTGCTGGTGGCTACTGCTGTAAGCTAAAATCTTCTTCTGGAGTCTTGTGAATCTTAAAGGCACCTGCGATCTGCAACCAGACTGTCTGCCTTTACTGTATAGTAAAACCAGATGCTTACCTCTATTTCAGATTAAGAGGATCCTGCTTATTTTCAAGCCCAAGAGAAATCATTATTTTGATCTCCAGAGTCATATCTCTTGCTGCTCTTATCCTAGCTATATCTGTTTGTAACTTTTTATCCTTCATTGCTTCTGCCATGGACCCACTTCATGTGTTTCAAGTTGCGGAGTTGTTCCTGCAGGAGCAGGAAATGTCCCGACTGCGGAGCTATATACGCAACATGCTGCATTATAGACAGGAGGAAGACCATTTGTTCCTTGTTTCCTCCACCTCAGCTTGCCTTTTAATTCTTTCTTCTTTCAGGTTGTGCAGCCTTAGAGATGTCTGGCAGCTTCCCTGTGCTAAGTTGTCGTGATGGAGGCTGTACATGGCACTGTTTTGGCAGAGGATAGTTTTCTGTGTCTATGGACCTACGAAGGAATGGATTTTGAGGGAGGAGAGGCAAACTAGGCTTCCAGTAAGAGGAACTGTGCATTTCTGGATACAGGCAGTAATGGAGAAGCTAATAACAGTGAGCAGATTTTCGTCATTTTTTTGTGAGTGGTGTATAAAACTTGAAAGCAGAAAGCGCTGCAGATTTTCAGGGACAAGAAGCAACTGTATAGATCTCTATACTCATCTCCTTGTATGGACTTGTGCTTTTGTATTTCAGTTTTAAGCCAGTTTTGTAGTGTGTGCTAGGTATCTGCCCACTGTTCCTGGGGCTTTAATGATCTATACGTGAAAGCTAAGAAAGGTGAAACATGTTGTTTGTTGTTCCCTCCCCGTTATGTGTGTGGTTCTTTGTTTACTTCTGGACCAAATCCTGGGCCCTTACTCAGACAGAAGTTCTATGGAAATCAATGCAATGGAAGTATTGTCTGAGCAAAGACTGCAATTAATCCCCTAATCCTGGTGATCTGGAGGATAACCACATGGAATGCTGTCTAACATCAAGAGGTTTCAGGACTCTTGCTGGGCGATGTGTTGTGCATTCTTTCCTTTTTAGCCAATATAAGACATTTTAGGTTTGGTCCCTGCAGAATGTGAAGCACACTATATGTTTCAGTTGGGATCTGCTCTTTACAGAGAGAGGGGAAAAAAGTCCACAGAGGCTTTGTTAAGTGGATCAGACTCATAGAAGGAAAATAAGTGTTGTGAAGTATAATACTTGCATAAATAGTTCTTGCATGACGCGTTAAGAAGAAAGAATAATCCTCATGATTTTATTGCTTGGCAAAAGAAGGCTTGCTTGTTCCTGGGAGGGGCAGTTCATATTAGTATATCAAGCTTTTTGGCAGAGTAAAGTTCCAAAAAGCCATTACTGGTCCATCAGCAAGTAGGCAGGGCCTGGGGAGTACTTGTGTGGGCAGAACCACTCCTTAAGTTGTAGAACCATCTGACTGGGGAAGATGAAGCGGAAGAAAGTGAAGAGCCTTTGCTGACATATACTGGCAGAATTCCTGTGCTGTCAGATAAGCTACCGTTCTTCCTACCTGTTGCAGTTCTGACCTTCAGATGGTTTAAGTGCTAAATGTAATCATGATCTTGATTAAGCTATCATACTTAACTTGTAGAACAAATTACGGTAATGATCATAAAAAATGTTGTTCAGAAATAGTTTATCATCAGCTAATGAGCATGTTGTGTTGAGTGCTCATATGCTTGCTTGTATAAAGTGCTCAGCATGTTTTCCAGTGTCTATTTCACTTGGGTTGTGAGATAGTATTAGCATTTAGGATGGTTTAAATACACTCATAAAAAGGCCAGTCTTTTTAGCAGTACTGTAGCCCAAGAGTAGAATTAATTGTCTGCCCTCCCACCTACTCAAAGGAAAGGAGCAATTACATCTGCATCCTGTTTTACTTAATAGTCTTTTCTTTAGTCATATTTGGCACTGGTGTAACATTTTTTTGAAGTACTGAAGAGTCAGCTGATTATGCCTTTAAAGGCAGAAATAGTTAACATTGGGGAAAAAAATTGTGTTGTAAAGTACAAAAGCAAGAGGAAAAAAATCTACTGACTGCATTCAAAAAAGCATGTGAACCAGTGCTGATGTGCTCTTTTTTTTGAAAGCAGCTGATTAGAAGTGCATGCATTTGGATCAAACCAGGCAAGAATCAAAAGCATTGCTTATATTGTTTTCCTATGATTTTTTTTTTTTTTAAACTTACCTCCTAAAATGAAAATCCATGTTTGTCCTCATAGTATCATTGCCTGGATGAAGTTCAAGGCTAGGTGAAATTGGGATATAAGCATTTAAATAGCAGTCATCATTCTGTTCACCCGATGACTTAACATACCATTCTTTAAATATTCTTTTCTCCTACCCTTAAGAACTGTTGGCTTTCTCAAGACAAGAGTTTCCTGTGCTGTTTGTTTGCAGAGCTGCAAATGCCTCTGTCAAATTCTAGGGATGAATGCTGGCTATTAAAATAATGGCCTGCAGCTAGAGCAGTAACAAAGGTCATTGTAAGAAGGTGGAGTTTGCACCTGATCTTGGCACACTGAGGATGTTCAGCCTGGTGTTGATGTACTTTTCCTTCTAGCAGTTTTCTTGCATAAGCAACTCTGAGTTCCCGCCTCTGATTGTGTCCTTTAATCTGACTGTCAACTTCTGATTTTCCTGATTCAGATATATAGTGAAGTTCACTGGATCTGCTTGCAGGAGTGTGCCAACAAAATAGCTGTACTGTTCTTCACAGTGTACCTGACTATTTGTCACGTTTGCTGCATGTGCAGAAAAACATTCTTGGCGCGTGCATATGTTGGTGTAGAACACATGTTTGAAAGAAGAATGCCTACTGTCTAGGTATCCTGAATTTGCTCTGGCTGTCTGGTCCACAGGTGGCTGTCTTTCAAATGATGCGTTTCTTATACTTTTTTTTTCTTTCCAGCCCTGACATTGCCTGTAGAAGTCAGAGGGTTGTACAAGGTTGAACTAGATTTTTATTATCTTTCAAGGAATAAAGAGATGCAGTTGAAGATGAGGATGGTTCACTGTGCTTATTACCTGGGGACAAAAGGCAAAACAAATCCTGCTTTCTAAAAAGCCGTTTCTTTTCTTGAAGTGTTTGAATGTTCGTGTTTTCCTAGTGCTACCTCTTCTGCTTTCAACAAGATTTCTGTATGTTGACATAGAGTTGCAAAGTTAAGTCAGTGCTGTCTTGAGAGCAGGCACTGGGTTTGCTTTAGCCAGAGTTATGTGTGGATCTGAAAGAGAGATCTAGCTCACAGCCTGATTTCAGGTGTCCTGTAAGAAGTGCTTTTTGTAAGATTCTCTAATTCCAATTTTATCAGTACCAGCAAGAATTTAAGTGAAAGTACATGTCTAAAGCCAAATGTTTTAAGCTCTCTCCTCCCTTTTGATTTTTTTTCTTAAATATCAGCACAAGCTTTTGATTTGAGTCTGAGGGTGGGTTTACCTGTAAGGATGGTAACTCAAAACAAGATTTGAGTTATCATGGAGGAATGATACTGGGGTACAGGGATTATAATCTAAAATAGTATCTAAAAGGCTTGTTTGGAATTTCTTGATAAAATGTAAGAGACTTGGGGAGGGGATCTGCATCCCATCAGATATGGCGCTTAATACTAACACTTTCATTGCACCTTGAAAAACATTTCACGTAGTTATTACTTTGTTTGAATATGGAAATATGTTAATTAATGCCTTTGTTCCACTGCCTGCTCTTTTCCTCAGCTTTTTCTATTCAACCCTCTAGGTGGCCTAGCACAATGTGGCTTCTTTTCTTTCAATGAGCTCTTTCTGCACTAATAGGGTCCAGGGTGATCTGGAGAACCATGTGCACAAAATTGGTCCACTGCCCCCCCCATCCCTTTATGGGCATGTCAGGTTAAATTCATATCAGCAGGAGGGTCACTGTCATGATTTTCAATAGTGTAAGATGAGGTGATGACTTCAGACAATGGTGCCACACTCTCCATTTGGAGACACTTGCCTCACCAGTTGCATTAGTTAATTAATATGCTAAAAATAGGGGCGAGTGATACAAATCGCTGCCTGTTGTACAACAAAGGCTGGGCATGTGTAGCTTTGATAGCCAAGTTTATGGTGCTTGTTATGGAGGGAAGTTAGTTTAGAGCTAGAGGCAATGTAAGACTTTCAGGATGCTGAGCTTTAGTCAGTCTGGGCCTCTGGCCATTTGCTTGCTGTCTCATTTGCATTATGAATGACATTAAGGGAACTAACAAGGTTACTGGGCATAGAAATGTTCTCATGTGACCCCACGTGGAAGCCGACCTACAGCAGTGCTAGTTGGCAGGGGCACTGTGGCTCTTTTATTTGGCTTCCTATGAAGGCGGTTTTTGGGAGCGCGTAATTTGTAGGTATAAAAGAAAAAACAATGTTCACATAATGTGGAGATCCTAATGTAAGCTTCCGGGAGCCAAGGAAGTTCGAAGGGGATGCTGGACATGTGGCTTGAGCTGTACTGAGCATTGATTTGACATCTGGTGATAGGACAAGGGGCAGTGGGTGCAAGCTGGAACACAGGAGGTTCCACATAAGTATGAGAAAAAAAATTCTTTTCAGTAAGGGTGACAGAACACTGGAACAGGTTGCCTGGAAAAGTTGTGGGGTCTCCTTCTCTGGAGGCATTCAGAACCCACCTGGACATGTTCCTGCGTGACCTAATCTAGGTGTTCCAGTTCTGGCAGGGAGATTGGACTAGGTAATGTTTCAGGTCTCTTCCAGTCACTGACATTCTGTGATCCACTGGATGCACATCATAAGCATCCCCGATTGCTCTGTTCTCCCCTGCCAGACACCTTGAGTAATGCTGTGTTGTGGAAGTACTCACAAGGACATGGGCATCAGGGCCTCCAGGAGGATCTGTTTCCCTGCCGCTGACATGAATTTAGGGTTGCAGTGGAGGCATTTTGTTCTTACCCGTTGCATTGTAGCTACTGTGCAGACAATCCAAACTCTGAGGTTTTTTTTGTTTTTTTTTTTTTTTTCACAATGTCTTACCTGAAAATTGCAACAAAGAGGGATAAATTATGGAAAATCTGTTGCCACTGGTATTTCCCTAGTTCTTGTGCATAATCAGAATGCAGTTTGGTAAGTCTGAAAATCAAATACTGGAGACCCATCTCACCACTGCCTTGGTTAAGCACGGCATTGTTCATGCTAATGAACAAAAGGATTTGTCAGAAAGAAGTCAGTACTCTCACAGGTACTTAAGTAGGTATTGTGTCACAGCCTACTTTGTTAGGCATGTTATCAGCCAGTAATGCCATAAGCTCCCATGACAACTTGCTGTGTCTGGATTTGAAATGTCCTGAAGTCAGAGAACCTGAACTCATTGTTCCCAGTCGAGGGCTTAACCTGGTGACACTAAACCAAAGCAATTGCAGCATGAACAAGAGTGGAAGCAGATCTATGGAGATATGTCCTTCTTTAATTCCTTTCTATATAAATTAGTGGATTCACTTATGAGTCACTCTGTGGAAAAAGGTTTTTGGGATCCATAAATATTTATAAAATTGAAAAAATATTCAGACAACACTTTTTACTTGCTCCAGGGGCTGAATGAATTACAGAATGGCATGGCTTGGAAGGGACTTTAAAAATCATCTAGTTCCACTCCTCTCTGCTGTGGGCAGGATTGTCAGCTGCTAGGCCGGTTTTCTCAGGGCCCGGGTATTCCTGTATTCCATACAGCCTGGCTTTGGACACCTCTAGCAGGGGGCATCCGCAGCTTCTCTGAGCAGCCTGTTCTCATGCCTCAACACCCTCCCAGTGAAAAATTTTCCCCAACATCTAATCTGAATCTCCCATTTTAGTTTAAAGCTGTTTCCCCTTGTCCTCTCAGTAGCCACCTGTGTAAAAAAGTTGGTCTTTCTCCTGTTACAAGCTTTCTCTTAGTATTGGAAGGCCACGATCATAGAATCATTAAGGCTGGAAAGGCTACTTAAATCATCTAGTCCAATCATCAACCCATCACTACCATACCACTAAATTATGTAGTCATGTTGCATATGCCTTTTCTTGAAAAACGCCAAAGATGGTGACTCACCATCTCCTTGGGCAGCCTGTTCCAATACCTCACTATCCTTTCTGAGAATGTTGGGTTTTTTTGTATTTTTTTTTTTTTTCTGAACATCCAACCTCAGCCTTCCCTGGCATACCATGAAACCGTTACCTCTTGTCCTATCACTAGTTATTTACTTGGCAGAATGGGACCAACCCTCATCTCACTACAACCTTCCTTCAGGTAGGTGGAGAGAGTGACCTGAGCCCCTTCCAGACTAAACAGCCCTGGTTTCTTCAGCTGCTCCTTGTAATACTTGTGTTCTAGTCTCTAGACCAGTTTTGTTGCCCTTCTCTGAACATGCTCCAGGGCCTCAATGTCTTTCTTGTAGTGAGGGGCCTAAAGCTGAACACAATATTCAAGGTACAGCCTCATCAATTAGGTGTTCCTAGAGCCTTCTTTTCTCTGGACAGTCATTCAAACATATAAATGTTTATGTACTTTACAAAAATACCTGTTTATTGGAGTCCTGGAATCATTCCTGACTTTCAAGGTTGAACTTTGTAAACTGGAGGCCCATGCTGCTTCTACAGAGCCACTGGTTGCCCAGTCTGTGGGTGAGTTTGCACAGGAATGAACTGCTGCAACAGTCATCAGATTCAAGACCTAGGCCCTCTAGTGAGAAGAGACAGGATGTCTTAAAGGCTGTTTTGAGCATCTCTTTTCAAGCAAGATGTCTTGTTGGAAGAAATAGTGAGTTCTACTTAAGATCTCACTGTATTTATTATGTACTCTTGGGGAATGGCCCAATAAGAACTGTAATAGGTAGAAGCACTGAGGATAGCACATTCTGGGAATGCTTGTGCTATGTATCAGGCAGCACTGTTTGTTTGTGCCACATATTTACAGGCTGGGCAGTTCTTCTGCAGGACGAATTTATGTAAGGCAAATATGAAACACTGATTTTGACAGTGGAATTGTAATTCTTTGTATGTTAGTGTCATGATTTGTGATGTGCACTGAGATGGGCACTCACTGGGCTATTATGTCCAGTACTGACAAGTAAGGGTCAAGGCTCTCCTGCTGACATAACTGTTAATTAGGGTAATACAAAAATTGTCAAGTCCGTCAACTTTCCTATATATATATATACTCTACTACAGTATAATTATTGTTTTTTGTAATAATGATAGTCTGTACTAACTGGTTCTGTTAGTGGGAGTTTGCTCATTCAGAAGTATCTAGTGTGATGTCTTCTGAGCTCAGTTTCTGTGGGTGAATGGGTCAGTTGTGTGCAGCTGTGACCTGCAAGTAGTTGTCTTCTAGTGGCTCCATGAGACAGGTAAGTCTGTGTGAGGATTTCAGCTTTTTCCTTTATTTCCCCAGTTCTGACATCCATCCTCCTGTCCACATGGATAAATGTTACCACTAGAGTCACAGTCTTCTCTGTTCCTCATGGATGCCAGGGACATACTTTAGCCTGGAGAAGAGTATGACATCTCCACAACTGTTCCAGTGTCTGCTATCTAAGCATCTGGGAGACTGAGAGAGAAAAAGCTCTGTTTAAAACTTCTGCAGTTATACAGAAATCATCAGAATTACAGTATTTATGCTAGCTAAATAGAGAAGACTTGGCACGTGTCCTGAGCAGAAGGACAGTTTTCAGTATCCGTGTGACTGTATAAGTAGACTGAATACATCAAGAGCTTTTTTTTTTTTTTTTTGTACTAGATATTACCAGGATTTCTTTCTTCTCCAACTGAAAATTCGTGGAGAAAGGTCTATTAATGAGCAATTGCTGATTAAAACAACTTGCAAACCAAGTTTTGTGTTAGGAAGATATTTATAATCTAAAAAAAATGAGAATCATGTTAGGAAAAAGAAGTACAGGTAAGCCAGTGCTTACAGCAGGATGAAACATAAGGTGGCCTTATAAAGGTCACAAGAGGATTCAACTTAATTTTCACTTATCTCCTAATTTCCACAGATAGGTGAGAAGTTTTGAAATGCCTTTCAACTTGTCATTACTATTATTTCTTTAAGAAACAAATGTGGCATTTGTTTTTTCTCTGATGGCATAGCTGTAAGTATTCGCATTTGCTAATTGCAAAGGTATTGAACATAGAGCAGAAAAGATGAATTGTTAATTGAAATCTTTCCCAAACAGTTCTTTCAGTGCTTGAGTTAATCAAGTCTTTAAATTTGATGTGATTTAAAATCTTAGTTCATTGTTTTTCGAAACCTTATTCCAGTTAGTTTCCTAGTTATACATGGAGTTCTAATGCGACTAAGATCCAAATTTCTGATGTTGATTACAGAAAGCCTTTCTCTTCTTTCCTTTTTTTTTTTAACTAAGACTATTGAAAATTTTCCAGATTTTTCTTTATGCACCAATGAGAATAAAAGACTAAATTGCATTTCCATCTTAATTTGCAGATCTGTTACATCTCCTTTGACTACTTGTGATGAGTGGTGTGACTAATGAGCTCAGTCAGACCCAAGAGTTTTTTCTACTTGGGTGTGGCTTTTATGCTGATGCCTGTGTTCTACAGCTTTTCTGGTCTGGGCTTGGACTAATTCCCAGATCTGTTCTTACAGATTTTAATTTTGCCATGTACCCACCATCAATGATAGCAACTGGAAGTGTGGGAGCAGCCATCTGTGGCCTTCAGCTTGATGATGGGGACAGATCGCTCACTGGTGACAGCCTAACAGACTTTCTGGCCAAGATTACAAGCACAGATGTGGTGAGTGTCATGGATTCCTGTTCTTGTTTCACTTCTGAGAACCCTGTGGGAAAAACTGAGCTGTCCATCAAACAGCCTGATCCTGAGGGCCCAGTGGAGCGAAGGGGGGAGAAGGGGGTTCTACTGCAAGTGGACACCTCGGTGGAAGATCTCTGGATGTTCAGAGCTCCTTGGCCTCATGGGAATCAGTCCTCATCCATATTTTGTTCAGCAGCTTTGTAAGTAGAGCTTGCTTTGCCTCAGCTTGTACTTGGGCCTACTCCATCCACTGTGACTGATGCTAAGGCTTGCTGTAGGGAAGAAGTCGCCTTTAGTGCCCTAGAGCGCTGATGTGGAATAACAGACAGCATCTCCCATAGCTTAAGGTAAACTAGTATGTGCACAGGAACGGCAGGCCTGTGCTCCCAGTCTTGAAACTGCTGTTCTGACCCTCACTGAGATACCTTCCAAAAATCTTTGGCACGAAGGAGGAGAATACTGAGCTAATCCTCCAGTGCCAGAAAAGCAGATGGGTATGAGATGGGTATGACCCAAGCTGTCTGGATTTCTGTCTCTAGCCTCATTATAAGCACTCCTTTTAAGAAATTAATACTTCAGATTGCCAGGAAGTCCTTTTGTTGATAGGGAGGTTAATCTGATGTTGATTCAGTAGTGCTTGAAACGTGATTTAGTGAGTACATATGAAAAATTCAAACCAGGCAGTTCTGCATTGTAGACTGAGTTGGGAGGACTAAAAGGAGTGCTCAGTGAGAGAGTTATCAGTGATAACTCTCCAGTTGCATTGCTGTATTGGTAGTGGGCCATGGGAGGTAGAGTCTGTGCTACTGCAAATCCATATTGCTCAGTCAGTGGAAAACAAGTTTAATCCGTTGCTAACCTGACCTGCTAACCTGAAAAAACCTAAGTTTTGCCATGTTGAAATACACCTGAAAGAAAATGAGTGAGACTTAATGGAAGGCAGGCCACAAATAAAATACTTAGCATTAAATTATCAGTTACCAAGTGTCATCCTTAACCTGTGTTCAACATAAATCCTCTTACAGCTTGTGGAGTAGATATTCTGTGCAGTTATTAGATCTGTAATAACACTGTGAGGAGAAAGTTGTTTGGTGGTGTTTGTTTTAAACAAATGTTGTAAATTTTGGCTAAAAAGGAATATTCCAGTTTAACTGAAAGGGAAGACCTTCAGCTTCTTTTTTTCTTTCTTTAGGTGAGCTGAGTCTAATTTTAAAGTGCATTTCTAGGTCTTCTCATTTCTTTTGGTAGGAAGTGAGTTTTGCAAAGGAAAAGGAACATTACCAATTCTGAATGCTTGTAATGTAAATCATGTAGCTTTCAAAATTAAACATACGCTCATTTCAAGTCAAAATTTCGCATGGGTGATTTGCCTTTTTGTGCCGTTATTATAGGCATGGAGGAACAGTGGTGGTACATTGCAATAAACAGCAGAAGCATGCAAGAAGAATCCCATATAACAGTTCAGACTTCATTGGCCCAATGCAAGTAATGCGTAGCACTCATTTATATGGTTGTTCCATTTAGAGCAAGAAAATCTATAAAGTTTACTTAATATATTTAGAAAACAAGAATTACCAGTTATTAAAATAGGCAGCTGTTGGCTGACTGAAATCTACTTGGATGTTTGATTGGATGTAACATGGTAAGTTTTAGATGTAGCATCCAGCAAATGTCAGGAAGGACTCTAGATTCTAGATATCAAGTTAACAGATGTGAGTGGACATCAGGAAATTGGATAAAGGAAGGCTAAGATTTATGAAAGACTTGAGACTTGTTAATATGAGTGCTGTTTTTGGTAATATTTGTGAATATCCTAATAATAAGGAAAACAGTTGCTGCTATCTGTTGAGAGCTTGTGGAACTACCAGTGGTCTGAATGTTATGGAGTGTTGGAAAGATTGAAACTATCCTGTTTTTGCTTGTTACACGGAAAAGCCAGGTGAAATGGACTCCTTGACTGCTTCTTGTTTTCATGCTCATTTTTACTGATGTGTGCCCCACAACCACTTATGTCCTTCTTTCAAACCCCATCCTGGGACTCATCTAATTTAAATAGAGGGAAAGACCATCTGTTCTTGTTTTGAAGTTGGTGATGGGGAGTTGCTTCTAAGAGTAGCCAGTGCTGTCTGAGTTAGAGAACTTTAAAGATGCAGTTTTTCCATCACTAGACCACATTCCATGCCTGTGAGCTCCAGATAAATTACTGAAACTATTTTCATTTGTCAGAGAGGAGATGATAGGGTAGTCCTTGCTGTGTTTCTCTCTTGTATTTAGTAGGTTTTAATCAACCATTGAGTTCTGTCTTTCTGGAGATGTCAGGGAGTTGTTTAGGATAGGTCTTCAGTTTCCCCATGTAGCCACATGGATCTTTTTCCTAGCTCATCTTCAGTGTGGACAAGTCTGGCTTTCAGTGAACACGCTGCTGATCATACTCAAGTTTTAGGTGAGGGTAAGCGGGCTCAGCACATGCGGCATGAGGGTTACATAACTGGCATCTTGCAAAACACTTGTATTTACCTGTATTTCTCCATGGTAGGGGGAAGGGTATTTCTCATCCTTACCTACCAATTTTGTCAGCATCTGATCATTACCTTCTGATGTAGTCTTTGCTGTGGTAATCTGTTCCTTACTCACATTTAGACTAGGCTATTGCAGTTCATGCTGCATGCAACTGTTTTTGGATAGCATTAATATACTCAAGCAAGGCTGGACACAGCTGTTTGCTTACATAGTTGCTTGTTTTGGTGGCGATTAAAACCATAGGCTTATCTACTGCACTCCTTGTATTTTTTTTTCTGGTTACTGTCAGGTGCCTTGCTGTTTGACCTTCGAGACTGTATTTGAATGAGGATCCCTTCTGCTGCAGAACCTGGCTCTTCCATTGCTCTGTTTGCATATGGGGTTGTTTTTGAAGGCTTTTAGGGACAAATGAGAAATCACAGTAGGGTGTCTTTCTCTTTGGATTTTCTTCTATGTCTAATAGAACCCTTGTTAGTTGACTTTCAGAGAATGCTGCAGACATATTGTGCAAGAGTCAGAGAAGGAATATATGGCTTTTATTTTTTTCTCTTTTAGGAGTGTTTTTGGGTTCTGTTCATTTTATATTTATAGGTATATGTTTAAAGCTCATGTTCTTTCTTATAGGAGATACTTGAAGCTTTTTCAGGCGTCCCATGTTTTGCAGTACCTTGCAGGTTGTGCAACTTTACCTCATTCTGAATATTTTAACCTGATTGATTCAGTTTGAAAGAAGATACCTGACAGAACAGCCTAGTAGCTCTTAAGTGGTTAGGAAAAAAAAAAAGCAGATGTTGTTTTTCTCGTTGAAAAACTTATCATGCCTTTTTTTTTTTAATTTTGTTGATGTTTTTGTCAAAAATGTGCTTTTTGCTCTGTCCTGATGAAAATCTTCCCAAATTTGGCTGAGCTTTATATGTCTTTGAAGGAAAAAAAATCACTCTTCCCAAATATCAAAGAATTCTTAGGATGTTACTAGTCACATCCTCTCCAAGAATCTGTTGGCACTGAGAAAAGCTTTTTTCTTTTTGTATCTGATCATAGCCCACAGCAGCGCAGACTACTAAAAAGCTTCTTACTTAAGTGAGAGCATCCCTGCTACAAAGGGGATTTCTAGATTATTTTGCTGCTCAAACATTTAAATCTTTAAAGAACTTAAATATGCTGTAATTTTTCAAGATACTTACATGTGGCCAAGTTTGGAAGATGCTTGTTTTTGGAGAGCTGGCTGTAATTTAATCTGTCTCCTGCAAGATTCAATGTCTCAGATCAGCTGAAAGGAACCGTAATTGTTAACTTGTGCAGAATAGCATATTTTTCATTAGCCAGATATTTAGAAATGGCAGAAATAACTTTGGTAGATGTGTTCCCCGTGACTTCTTTTTTGGAATTAGGAGCCAGGGCTGAAAAATTTTATCTCACATGTTAAAGCTTGAGAGACAGGGAAAAGCAGCTGAAAATGTGTTCTGAGAGTTATCAGGAACTCATAATGATAGGTAGTAACGTCAGCCTCATCTGTAAAATATATTGTTGAGAAAAATGTACTGGTTGAATTGTGTAAAAGTTGGCTTGAGGCTTTGTTAATGAAGAGTAAAGACTATTGTAATATACTTTATGCTGGGTCTTAATTAAAATGGAGTGAAAAGCTTCAGTTCTCTGATTTCCTAATTTCTGATGCTTGGAAGTTATTCTTGCAGTGAGACAATAAATTCATCATCACTGTGTGAATGATGTTGTTTTCAAAAGGTAGGTTGGGGAATACCAAGAATTTAGAGCTTGGAGGCTGCAAGAGCATCACAGCATGAAAAAGCAAGGTAACTTACAGAGTTCTCAGTTCTGCAGAGGGAAATGCTCTTGCCCCCTCCTGCCACTTGATAGCCTGCAGAAAACTGTGGGCAGCTGGAAGAGAGTTCTTCCTGACTTGTACAGCTTGCAGTAGAGTGCTGCAGGGTTCTGCTGCATGTGGGAAGTGCTGGGGAGTTTTACCATTTTGCAGTTGGCCTCAACTTGTAAATAAAATAAGTTTTCCTGATGTGCCACCCAGGAACTGTGTGGAATGTAAAGACACTTTCTGAACTGGCCACCCTGCATGCTGCTGCTATTTGAACTGTTTTTGAGATACTCAGGAGCAAAGAAGTGTTTTAAAACCCCATCACTGAATGAAGGAGGTGGAGAGATTGCTTAGCTTGGAAACTGGAACATTTTAATGAGCTTTCAAAAAAATGACACTATCTGCAGTGAGATTTTCTGAACTTCTACTATTTCTTGAAGATAGTTGAGGGTGCTGTTTTCTAGGTAACGGTAGCATGAATTGAAAAGCTGAAATCAGTGGAGTTATTTCAGGTGGGCACTGGTGCGGCTGACTGGAGTTTGGCATTAAATGCTATAATGTGTTGGGTGTTTCATTAAGAATTAGACCAAAAAAATGTTATTAATAAACACCATTTAATTTAGAACCCCGCTGCTGGATAAGCAAACAACTAGCATGAGTGTTTCTTTCAAAAACGCAGATGTTGTTTTTCTGTGTACGAATCCAAAGCAGTACTCTGTGCCTTAGTTGAAATGGTACAAGGCATCATGTCAGTATCATTTTAGTGATAACAAAGGTTTTTGATAAATAGCTGTCCTTGGCCATTTGGTGAAGGTTGAATCACAGTCTAAAAAGACGGTGATGACTATCCCATGCAAATCTTGGTTTCGTTACTCTCCTCCTGTCTACAAAAATAATAGTCAGCAACTCTTGGAGAAACTTCAGGGCACTCAGCAGCCTTATGGGTAGAAAAAAATCTGCGCTACTTGGTATATTTGAGCGGCCTTTTCTGATAATTATTGTTCTTAAGAGTTGATAAGAGCTAGTCTAGCTCAGCTTTACACTATTTTTGCAAGATAGGGATCACACAGTCTAAGCTGTTTTGCTGCCAGAGTGGAAACACTTTCTTTGCAATTTCTTGAAGAGGAATCAAGAGGCTGGTAGGCAAATAGTTAACAGACTTCTCACAGGAAATGCATGAGCTCCCTGTGCATCACTTGGTGGATTATTGCAGTGGAAAAATAAACAGCTTGGCAAGTCAAGAATTTTCATAGCATCCCAGACAAGGACTCCAGTGTACACAGTATCCTGTTCCCAGTGGAGCCAGATGCTTTGGAAGAGGATACAAGTATTCCTGTGGTGTAAAACTATGGGATGTGAGGAGGGATAACTGTGAATGGGTAGGGTATAAGCCTGGCATCTTGAGAGCTTGAGTTGAGCATTCTGCTTTGTCACACATCTGCCGTGGTTGAGTCTCTCACTTCACCTCCCAGAAGAGCTGCCATCGGTTTAGCATGTCAGCTTGCTAGCCGTGTGTCTGGAAGTTGCCTCTTTCTTTGTGCCTGGGATCATTCTTATAAATCATGTGCATGTCAAACATATTTGACCCAGTTATTGCTTGCATTTCCCTTGAGTCTGGGAAACTGTCTCTATGTTCTCTTGTTCCCCAGATCTCCTAATAGAGGAGAAATATAGAGGACTCTGAGGAGCTTAAGAAACTACTGCAGTGCTAGATAAATAAAGGCCTTCTCTGTTACAGAACACTTTGGAGAAGAATTCTAGAGGCTAAAACTTATGCAAATTAGGCATGTAACTATGTTTTAAAGATAACTGTTCTAAGCAAAAGGTTGAACTACATGAAATGCAAAGGTCCTTTCCAACCTTTTCCTGTTATCTCAAGAGCACTGAAACAGGGCAATGATGTTCACGTACTAAAATGCTCTCAAACTTAAATCATTGATGAAAACTGGCAAGGCTAGATCTCAAATTAAATTAGTTAGCAGTTGCTTATGATATAAACTGAATGGTAGCATCCAGAAGAGCAGTGCTGGTTCATTCTGTGTGATGATGAAGTTTATGTCTGCTGAAGGAGGAAAGCTTTAGCGCGCAGCTTTCAGGATGGTGATCAAATGACAGAAGTTCTTCTCCCATACATCAGCAATGGGGAGAGGATTTTCAGGCAGACCAGATGTGGGCTTGTATGCAGGCACAAGTCTTTTTTAAAAGTCTGTTCCCACATGGAACTGGTGTGTTCTGAGAGTATTTGTAAATCCAAGATATGTTTGAGGGCCTGTGGTAGAATGAAAAAGAAACCAAAAGTTTTTTAATGTTGTGTCAAAAAAAACCCCAACTATTTGTGAACTGCTGAAAATGTGGATTCAGGCTGTTTTGAAAACTGGGTCCATAATAAATGGCATTTAAAGTATCTGCATTTAAATGCACTATATATGTTAGTGCTGGGATTTTTTTTTTTCCTGAGGTCTGAAAAGTCCCTTCAAAAAAAATCCTTGCAAATTGCTGTACAAAAATGGGATGTAGTACCATCACATTCAAGAATTTGTTTCCTGTTGAGCTGCAGTATAAAATCATGAAAAACTGTCCTCGAACAGGCAGCATTTGAACACTGTCCCTAAGGCACATACACCATTTATTCTCCTGTTTGCAGTGTTCAAGGCCTGTGGTTTTGGAACCAAGTATCAGGACTTGTTGTATCTTATCCAGCTTTATTTGTTGCAGACCACATTTTGTATGCGAGGAAACAACAGATGAAATTGCCTCCAAAGAAAGGAAGAATGAGATAGTTTCCTAAGTTGTCTTTGCCTGAGTTGGCAGCTGCTCAGGTTCATTCAGCTTTTTGTTCCCCAGTGAGTGCTGTGCGTGTGTAGTAACAATGGGGTGATGCAGTTACACTGTAGGCTAATAGCTGAGTTCCGTCAAATCCATTCATAAATGCAGAGGAGAGTGCAGTGCTGTGAGAGCCAGCCAGCGCACAGAGGAAGTGAGGCCCCCAAGTAATGAGCTCCACATCACAAACATAGCTGTCAGAGCTCAGGGACTGGTGATAGACTGCAGTCATCTGGTTGGAGCCTTGCCCTGACCCTTGCTGCTACAGATGTGCAACCTGCTTGAGTTGACAAGGGATGCTGATAGCAGCCAACAGAGATCCCCTCCAGGCGTCTTCTGCCCTGAAGCGGCTTGGTGTAAGACAAATAGGTTATTTCAGAAAATCCAACATTTTGATAAGCAATCACAGCATTTAGTAAAGCAGGGTAATATAAATTCACAGCTTTTGTCTAGCAGTTTCAGACTATTCTTGCTGGAGAAAAATCAGCAACTTGAAATCTCAAGCTGCATTAAGCAGGGAGTATAAATTAAAGCATGGCATCTGCCCCCTGGATCACCCTGGTAGTGTTTTGGCTTTACTGTCACTTTTTCCAGTTCTTCCCTGTTGCTATGAGAAGTACTGACATGAGCAACAGGAAACCAATAAACTGACTGTTCAAGCAAACAGTGGAACCAAATCTACAAAGTATACTGCTCAAAGTGCTGAAAAGACTGAAAAATTTCCAAGAAAAATGTGTCAACTTTCAGATGCTTCATGCTAGTCATATTATATAATCTCTTTGAAATGTTGTTTGGAACAGTAACTTTTTTTTTTTTTTGCATATGGTAGGCAGTCAGGCTTATCTGTACATGATGCTAATTGTCACAGTAGCAGAAATAGGCAGATTTAGCAGGGTAAATATTTCTGGTTTTAAATTGCATCCAATAAATGTGAGAACAGTGAGATAGAATAAATGCAGTAAATGGGCATAATATTCCCACAGCTGCTTTTCAGGGCATCTGGCAGTATGGTGGTGTGCTGATGATCAGTGTTTTACAAATGAAAGCCTTGGTTGGAGAAGGAATCCCTGTTTATGTCAACAGTGGAGCAGAGTTATCCAGTCCTCTCCTGTATCTATGAGTATAGGTGACACATTCCATGCTAGAATTACTGTAAATTCCAGCTCTTCAGTACATGGCTCACTGCTGTTTTCTCAAGTTATCCAAGCAGTGATTACACAACAGCTGAACAGTATTGTCATTTAAAGCATCTTGAGTTTCTCCATTTATCCTATCAAGTCTTGCACCGAAGGAAGTCCTTTTCTCGTTTCCTTTGTACAATTAGTTTTAAAGAGGAAATATTTGAAGCAGACATCAGGAATGTTAACAATTATTTGTGAACCTGTTAACCTGTATGTGGAAAGCCAACTATGCTTTAATACAGCAAAGCCAGAAAAATTTTGCAGGGTTCTCAGCTTTGGGAATTTCAGCACATGGCAAAGCATCCATTTAGATCCAGGCTTCTAAATCACAGAATCACCCAGGGTGGGAGGGACCTCAAGGATCATACAGTTCCAGCCCCTTTGCCTGGCAGGGCCACCAAACATACACATTTAGATCAGGTTGCCCAGGACCCCGTCCAACCTGGCCTTGAACACCTCCAAGGACGGGGCATCCACAACCTCCCTGGGCAGCCTGTTCCAGGGCCTAACCACTCTCCTTGTAAAGAACTTCCCCCTAACATCCAACCTAAATCTTCCCTCCTTCAACTTGGATCCATTTCCCCTAGTCCTGCTATTGTCAGCCCTTTTGAAGAGTTTACACCCCTCCTGGGTGTAGGTTCCCTTCAGGTATTGAAAGGCTGCAATGAGGTCACCCCGCAGCCTTCTCTTCTCCAGGCTGAACAAACCCAACTCCCTCAGCCTGTCCTCATAGGGGAGGTGCTCCAGTCCCCTGATCATCTTAGTCGCCCTTCTCTGGACCCTTTCCAAAATCTCTATGTCTTTCTTATACTGAGGGCTCCACACCTGAACGCAGTACTCCAGATGGGGCCTCACAGGAGCAGAGTAGAGAGGGACAATCACCTCCCTATCCCTGCTGACCACCCCTCTCCTGATGGAGCCCAGGATCCCATTTGCCTTTCGAGCTGCCAGAGCGCACTGCTGGCTCATGTTAAGTCTCTCATCCACCAGGACCCCCAGGTCCTTCTCTGCCGAGCTGCTCTCAATGACCACTCCTCCCAGTCTGTACAGGTGCCTGGGGTTCTTCCGGCCCAAATGCAAAACCTTGCACTTTGCCGTGTTGAACCTCATTAGGGTCACCCGAGCCCAGCTTTCCAGCCTGTCGAGGTCCCTCTGAATGGCATCCCTTCCTTCCACTGTATCAACCGCACCACTCAGCTTGATGTTGTCAGCAAACTTGCTGAGGGTGCACTCAATTCCCTCATCGATGTCATTAATAAAGATGTTAAAGAGCACTGGTCCCAAGACAGACCCTTGGGGGACACCACTCGTTACCGGCTTCCACCTGGACATAGAGCCATTGACCACCACCCTCTGTCTGCGGCCTTTCAACCAATAGCTTATCCATCTAGTTGTTCACCCATCAAATCCACTTCCCTTCAATTTGGAGATGAGGATGTGATGGGGGACCATGTCAAAAGCCTTGCTCAGGTCCAGGTAAATGACATCGGTCGCCTTCCCTTCATCCACCAATGCCGTCACTCCATCGTAGAAGGCCACGAGATGAGTTAGGCATGACCTTCCTTTGGTGAAGCCATGCTGGCTGTCTTGGATCACATGCTCATTCTTTATGTGATCGAGCATGTTGTCCAGGAGGATCTGTTCCATGATCTTCCCAGGCACAGAGGTGAGACTCACCGGCCTGTAGTTCCCCGGGTCCTCCCTGCTCCCCTTCTTGTATATGGGAGTGACGTGACCCTTCCTCCAATCATCCGGGACCTCACCTAAATCTCGTTACGGAATGTGAGAGCATAAAGGAATACTGGCTACAGTGGTTTTTTAGTCACCTGCGTGCATATTTATGCACATTAAATAACAGTCCTACTATTGTTCATCTGCTGTTGGTCATAAAGGACTGCAGTTCTTGGGTTTAGAAAATCCTTGGGAAATGATCTGCTCCATGACTTGAGTGTTTGCCCTCATCCTTGTCATTACAAAAGATTTAATCTCCTTTGCCATTAGCCTAGGGCTACAGTAGCAATGACAGGCCTGCTGAACTCTGCCAACTGCAGTTGTGTTTTCACTGGAGTCGCCAGGCTCTGCTTTTGACAGCTGGATGTCCATACTTTCCTGGTAGGGTTCTGAGATACAGCTTTGTGGTTCCTTACTGGTCAGTTACTGCTGCTTATTGAGTTTCTGCTGGTGCCAGCCTTAATCTTATGCTTCATGATAGAGCTAAGATCATGTTAAAGGCTATGCAGTATTTAAATTTAACAGAATTAGTGTTGAATCTTGGTAAACAGTAATGTTGCAGTCTAGTTTATTTCTTAAATGCTGCTATAACACATTTTCTCTGAACACTGGTATTGCCAAGTGAATTCCATTCTGCATATGTAAAAGCAGGCTGGCTGTGAGGTCCAAACCAGTTTCCGTGCCCCCAAGTGTTTTCCTAAATTTAACTGTTGATAAAATAATTAAAATATTGGGAGGATTGCCAAGTTAAAGCTGAAACTGTGATGCAGAAGGGAAATTGGAAAATCATGACACATAAAGTACTATGTCCTGAGCCACTGTGGAGAAGACCAGATCCAAGTTCATCACAAGAGCTTACTTCTGCAAGGCAAACCTTCCTGCCGGCTGGAGTGAGCAGCAAGTCTGAGAAAAGTTCTGATGGTTGCTGACAGAGGTGGCTTGATGCTTGGCAGAACTGGATGTTGTATGGCTTGCCTTCTTGTTGTATGACTCTTGCCTTCTGCTTCCTTCATTTTTTTTTTTTATTTTTTTTTAATCATACTGGCCATGGTCTTGCAAGATGGAAAAGATGCTTTATGCTTTGGATCTGTTTATTTTAATAAAGCTAGGGAAAGTACGTGAACAGGTTGTATGGGTTGTGGTGAGGTAGTTCTGGACTTCGGAGCAGTTAGGTCTGAAAATTTAGTGACTACCAGTGCAAAGCAGGAGTCTGATTGGATTGAGTTGAGTGGGATTCCTCACATGATGGCTAATTGCAACCATTTTCATTGTGGCATTACAAGCATTAGTTTCAAACTGGAAGCTAGGGAACAGTTGAGGTCATATATTAGTATGTTGAAAAGCTCAAGAAAATGAGTTATCATGCAGAATATCACATATCTTTCCCAGTGTATTTGCTTTCTTTAAAAATTACCATGCGTGGAAATGGAAATTCTCAATTATTGTTGATAGGAATAACTAGATTCTTCCATTTTACTGGTGATTGTTCCTACAGTAATTTTTACTATCAACATTTCTATCATAGCTATGAAGTTGCTCATCACAGAACACAGAAAAGCATTTATATTCCTTCAGCTGCTTTTCAGTTGTTCTAGTAAAACTATCCAGGAATGAAGAACTCTCCCAAAACATCATCAAATGGGGAAAAAAAGAAGAAACAATAAAGTTAATTGGCTTTTCAGTTCTGAATATGCTAAAGTAAAAAAATAAAACTATGGAGTGGAAAGTACATGAACTATTTTCATTGTTAGATCTACTGGACCATAAAGAAGAATGAGGAAGTTGATCCACGCAACACACTTAAAAAACAAAAGCGACTACGTAATATTCTGAAGGAATGGCCTATTCCCTATATTGTAAAATCTAAAGCTCGTACTTCAGTACATTTTACTACTCTTTCAAAAAAGAATATCTGCTGAAAATAGTGTAATTCATATATATTTCGTATTTTATATGATGTTTAAAGTTTTAATTTTTTTCTTGTAGGTACTGTCTAGAGCTTGCAAAATGAAAGTCTACTAGTAAAATATGTATGTGTTCAGCACAACCATGGATGAAACTTCTAGGGGTTAATACCACCATCTCAGGGAAAGGCCACATTGTTTACCCTGATAGCTTTTTCCTTCTTTGTTTGTACTGTATCACTTAAATTTGTATTGATACTTGCAGTGAGACATACTGAAGCGGTAGCCCCATCTATAAAATACACCACTTCCTGTTATGCCCATTATGGTCATTGGGCTGATTAGATACCATAAATTCATTATTTTTCCTATTGCATGTAACATTACCATCCAGCTGGTATGTATCATAATTCTTAAAGTTAGTTGCAGATTGTGGCACAGTAAAGGTGGTTTTAGGATTTATCATGTGTCATATTGACTAAGTCCGAACTTCGTCTGCAAACTTCCATTTTATTAGAAAAGCCACTGACAAGTTTAATTAGTATCTCATCTGGTACAAAACATGTTGCTCATATGGTATCCACACCATTCTGTTTTGCCAGGTTTCACCTATTGTCATGCAGATAGCGCATGCAGTGAAAAGCCATCATGCGATCTGAATACCTTGGCAGAACTGACATCATGGGCCTGTGTGTGATCCTCACAAAATCAGCATAGTAGGTTGATGGAGTGGTTGCACAGAGCAATGATTATGCAGCCTCAGGTGAACAGCTTGATTGTATCACAGTCATTGGAGCTGAAGAGTCTGGACTAAATCTCCTAGCAGATCATTTTGTTGTGTTCCACACAACTCATTTTGCCGTGTGACTGAGGTTTGCTTGAGAAGCAGATATTGGGGTTTTATTGTTGTTTTGCTTTTTTTTTTCTTAGTAGATTTTGATTGTAGGACTTGAAAACCCCTAAAGTGGAGTGTTTTATTGAAAGCTGGCCAGCCAATTTCAGCTCCTGAATGGATGCTTTACAGGCAAAACTACAAAGAATGTTTAATTCATGTTAAAAACTGAGTTTTAGTATGCAAATAGCAACTGTTTTTTGGAAGCTTTTTCACACTGAAAAAACACCATGTTTGTAATTTTGCCAAAGTTCTTTTTGTTTTAAGGACTTAAGTAATGCACTGTTTTCACATTCAAAATGTAGGTGTTTGCTCAAGGACGTGATTTAGTGGAGGGTTGTTAGTTAGAGTAGTATGGTTAGGTTGTGGTTGGACTCAGTGATTTTTAAGGGCTTTTCCAACCTGAGCAATTCTGTCAGAGTTAACACATGACAGTAAATTTATCAGTGGCTTGTGGGTATCTGTGTAAGGTAAAATCCATGCGAACTGTGACAATTCCAGTCTGGACAGCTTTATTGGTTTTCTGTACAAAATGACCCATTTCTGTATAAAAGCACTCAGAGACTTCAGGCTCTTCATAAATTAAATAATGCACTAAATAAATACTTTTTACAAGTTTTTTATAATTTCGGTGTAAATTATAACATGTAAAAATATTTAGAAAAAGAATTGGCTCCAAGTGCTCAGGCCTTATGTTCCATATGTCACCGCCTTTTCTTCCCCGAACCTGGCTGTAAGGAAGTTGCCTTATTAAATTCAGCAGTATATAGCTGCTTGTAAAAAAAAAAAGAATAAATAAAATAAAATTCAGAAGGACATGTTATTTTGAAATTTTACATTACTCTGCTTTAGAAGAAGAAAATCTTACGCAAAAAGAACATTGGGAGTATAGTTTGTTGTAGAAATCTACAAATGGGTGGCTCTGCTCGTTCTTCTTTTTACGGATCTGATCCTGTTCAGTTTGACCACTGACTTAAATGCAGACATATTTGAGATCTGCTCTCAAAATATTGATTAGGTCTCAGGCATTTTCTCAGAATCTGTTCAGGAAATGTCAGCACCTGTTCCATTTTCTTTGAGTAAGTGTCTGTTTCAGCCACATAGTCTGCTGCTTGTCAGTAAAGCTCCCTCAGCTCAGTACTCCTGAAAAATGATTTGCAGTCCCACTAACAGGTAAATGCTTATGATGGGCTTGAAACCCACCCAAGCACCAGGGGATTTTCTTTATCTGAATTTTCAGTTGCTTTTGGTAGTAAAGTACTTTGAAAAAAGGCCAAGGAATTTATCCAGTTCCCGTCATTAAAAAATGATTCCAGTGCTAGAAAATCACTGAGCCCCCAATAGGCAAGACCAAGACCCACCTATGAAAAACATTTACCTGATTAAATAAAAGTACATGCTCTTACCTTTTAAAAAAAAACAAAAAAAAACTAGATAGGCTTCCTTCTCTTTTCACTCTTTTGTAGCTGCTGGCACATCTTTCTCCTTACCTTCTGTGAGAAAGTGAGGCATGCTAAAATCTTGCTTGTCTGTCTTGTACCTCATCACAAAATTCACTGTGCTAATATTTTATTGCATCTTTGAAGACATTCATCTTGTCTTTACCCTTCTGAGACTTTCTGCTTGCTCTGAGCAAACTTCCTTTAAAGCTTCCCTTCTCTGTCTTCTTTGAGAGCCACACACAAATATGAGTGTGAGCAGAGGCAGGCAGCCCAGTCCTCTGACTGCTAGAGGGCAAGCTCTGGAATGTTGGATGTTAGGCATCCCTTCCTCAATCAAATCCCATTTTTATCTAATTAAGCAAATTCATAAAGTGTATGTTTGATAACTATGTTTTTTGTATTAACCTCCTGCTGACTTGGTTGCCATGTGAGGAGTTTTGCAACATGGAACGCTGGGAAGGGCAGCTGGCATTGGTGAGGAAGAGAGGCAATGCGCAGCGGAAACTCATGTGGGCATGCAGCCCAGGGCTGGCACTGGGACAAGCTGATGTCCTGGCTCCAGAGCAAGGGAAGCAGTGATCAGGTGACTGCCAGCATAGTGAAGGGCAGGCACACTGACATCAGCATTTTTGAACACTACTGGGTACTGCTTTTTTAATGAGTTGTCATTTCCTTAGTTGTCATATACTGGGAAACTCCACATCTCTGAATTAATTTGACATTTTGGGTGCTCTGTGATTCTCAGCTCTACAGTTATCCGCTGGGTGACAGTGACACTGGTTGTGCATTGGTGGTGGCAGTGCAGTTATTGTACCTGTGCAATACTTCTGATCTTCCAAGAGCATCGTATCTGAGCACTGGGATGAGGTACGGGTGTGACATAAATCAGGGCATGACCCAGAGACAAATACAAAGAGGGTGATCTCTGGAACACAGTTAATGCAGGAGTACTTCTGTTGCCTTGAGTGCGGCAACCCCTATGAACGTCCCTTTGTAAAGTGCTCTGACAGCCCCGGCCAGTCACACACTCTTTATGACACCAATATGGTGAGTGGCAAAATGGCATTTAATGTGTGGCGTCGTTTGCTTGAAACCATGCCATGTTTCGTTTACGCCCCTTAAGCACGCATCATTAATCAATCACATAGCAGGGGAGGACCTGACCCGTCACATCCCAATTCCCTGCTATCGCCTAATACAACATACTTCCAGTGCTTAGATGATGACTGTCACAAGCAAGAGTGACTGCTGTGCTCTGTGAGATAAGCCTACAACCAGACATCTGAATTCAGTGTTCATTGCTCACCAGACAATTTTAAACAAACTCTCCTCGTTCCAACTTTCCAGCTTTGGCATCATGTTACATTTGTATTCTGATCCTTTGTCAGTGATACGGTAGATTTTTACTATAATCTGGGTTCCAGAGGGTGGAAATACAGGTTGCTGGTAGGGAATTCATTGCATCCCTGTGACTTAACTGCAAAATGTTCTCTTCAGAATAGGAGAGCAATAACTTTTGCCTTCCTCCAAAGCACAGATCTTTTCAGTCCTAGGGTCTCTGAATGAGATTCACCAAACTTGCGAACACCTGTGTTAGAGTAGCAAGATTTTTGAGACTGTGTTGCCAGACTCCTTCTGCTGTTCAGGATCTGGGCTCCTGGTTGGTTCTGATGTCCTCATAGACTGAGGAGAGAACAACTGCTATAGGTCTGCTCACAAGGATTTGTTTCATAGATTTCATGCTGCAGGAGGTGAGCACCAAGCCTTCCATAAGCTATTCTGAGCATAGGGAAGTGATGAAGCTAAAAACACACCATGATTGAAAATTTTGGTTAAAAGCTGGCTAATTTCAGTAAAATTACCTGCTTTCCTTCATCTCAGAAACATGTCTTTTGTTACGGTTTCTTTCCTTCAATAAAAATATCAGCCTGAGTCAGAGAATGAAGCATGGAGAAGTTTAGCTCCAGTGACTGAAACTCAGGGAAGTTGCTAGTAGAACTGCTTGTTTATTGTGGAGCTTTATTGGGGTAGATATAGTATGCCTGCAAAACAGTGAACTTGACCACTAGTCAGATTTTTCATGAGCGGTCCCACAGTTGCCTGCTTTCAAGACAGACATGAGCACAGGGAAGGCTTGGTCTGTCCACGTGCATGTACTGTGGTAGCAGAGGTTTTTAGACTCATGCTCTGTTTCACCATGATGTTACTCAGTATTTTTCCTGAGGGAACAAACTTGTGGGTTCTGATTACATGCAGGTATCCCAGATGCTCAGATTCAAAACATCTGTTTCTAATTGAACATCGGCTTTAGCTGGTGTGATCCACATCGCTGAATATTTTTGTCTTCAATACAGCAAGCATCCCATCAACCCATTTTCCTGGGCTAATTTGAAAAGCCATTTTTCACATTGTCTCTTTGGCAGATGAATCTTCAAATAGAGGTCATTATAGGACAGCTTCACAAAAAACAAAGGATGTGATTTTATAGCTAGCAGTTGTTGACTAGTACCCAAGAAAAATGGATGTTTGTGACACACCAAAGCTAACTGCATGCACCATGAATGTAAGTGCCATCAGTGGAACAGATGCTTCGCATTCGGTGTGTTTTTGCAAGTCTGACCAGGATGACAAACTGTCATACGTTAGTATTTCAAACTCACCTGAATAACTTGATATTGTATGGAGAAAGTGGGTGTTGCTGTTCAGAGTCTCGCTCTCCAGAGTTGCATTTGCATTCTGTATTCTGTTTCTGGGCTGACATAGTGCCTGTGTGATCTGCCTGTTTGAGGTCAGTGCCAGTATTAACAGTGTCTCAGTCCCAGCACACTACGTACTAGTGGCACTGTGTGCATATAGTTGTGGCTTGAGTTTTATTTTTCAGTTTCTTCTGTAACTAAGAGTTCATCTACCTTTTCTCACATTCCTGTCTTTTTTCAGCAACCACACTATTTGACCATCCAACATACTATCAAGAGCGTGGAACGTGTGGTAATACAGCCTTGTTTTTTGTCACTGTCTTTGTTTAAGTGCGATGAGTCCTTCTTATTTGTTTGTATTGTGTGATAATTGCAGGAGTTGTAATGTACAGGGCTTCCAGATTTGTCTTGCTGTACTGTATGCTGCTCTTTCTGCTAAGTTATGTTGTATAATTTGTAATATAGTGATCTTAGAGGTTTGGTTATGCGTTTTTGACGTACAACTTTTTTTTGTAGCTGTCTTTTCTTCAGCATACTCTGTGAAACAACGATCAGTGACTGTTGGTGCTGTTAAAATAGTCTAATTCTGCAGGTAAAGGTGTGGGGAGGGAACCCTACACCTCTTCTACTATGGAGGGTGCAATACAATGCAAACTCTGCCTCTTGCACCCACCACAGTGTGCACAGTTGAATTTAAGCCTGTCTATATTAGACATTATTACATATGCTTGTGCCAGTTGATAAGTAAAATACATCAATTACCAATAACAGTATTTCAGCTTACCTACACATGCATGTGTGCCTGTGAAGACGTTGTGCAATTAATAAGTGTGCAGAGGTTAAGCTAAGTAGGTTTATCATGGTGAAAAGATAATAAATGAAAAGTGCTCACCAATGTTGTAGGCTCACAATAAACTCCACGAGGAGCAATCCCCAAAAAGAGATCTTTCCTCAGTGGCACTCAGCATGTAAATGGGCCTAGGAGATGTGGAGCCAGGCTCCACCCCTTCTGGTACCACAAGTGAACTGCCTTCACCTGTGCTCCTGTGGCTGACTCATTGCTTGCCTCAGGTGGTCAATAAGAGATTCAGGCTGTGATCAACAGTTCCCACAGACATTCATTTTTTGTTATTAAGCAGAGTGGATATTTTATTATTAAAGTATTAAACTTGGCTTTATGTTATTTTGTAAAATAATAAGGTAACACATTAACTGCAGAAGAAATATCCAGAATACTTGTGTTTGTCATGGTTTTAGCTGAGGCAGCATTAAGAAAATATTGATGTTTTGGTTGTTCCTGAGTGACTGGAGCACACCTAGGGCTGGGCTACCTGGTGGAAGAGCTGCCACCATTATGGCATGGCAGAGGATGGAGTGAAGCCAGGATGGCTGGCTTGAATTAGGAAAGGGTTTAGTGCATATGACGTGATACCATTCTGAAGGCTGTAAAGTTGTGTGGAGTTGGCTGAGGGGAACTGCTGCATGGGGATTGGTTGGGTGTTGGTCAGCAAAGAGTTCTTAGGTGGGTGCTGGTCATCAGATGGCAAGCAATTGCATGGTGGATATATAGAGAGATAGATATCATTGCATTTTTATTTCTGTTCTGTTTTACTAAATAGTTTCTATTTAGTAAATATTTCTATTCCTTTCTTGAGGGAGGAATGAACCAACAGCTCTGTGGTGCTTAGATGACTGCCGAGTTAAACCACAACAGTGTGGTGCTGTCAAATATCGTAATTTTCAATGTCTTAATCTAACAAAAAGTATAAAATATTTTGTGATATATTTTAACTAGTTTTGTGATATGTATGTGATTAGTGTTTCTGATACTCTGACCATGTGGAGGCATTTTGAGAGTAGGTTTCAAGATTTCTGAAAAATCTCATCAATATTTTATTGTATTTGCATCTTTATTTTCAATTGATTTAAAAACATTACCTAAAAATTTTTAGATGGAATGTATAGAGTAGCAATCAGGCATTTCAGGCCTTCAGCTCAAGGAAAAAAACTGACCATGTCTCCTTACCAGATTTTTATAAGTCCTCAGGAGTTTGTGGATGCCCTGTCCCTGGAGGCATTCAACGCCAGGTTGGATGTGGCTCTGGGCAGCCTAGTCTAGTAGTTGTCAACAATACCCACAGCAGGTAAGAATAGGTTGAAAATAGGTGATCTTTGAGGTCATTTTCAACCCAGGCCATTTTACGATTCTGTGAATCTATGATTCTGTCCTACTAGAGAAAAATACCCTTACTTCACAATCATACATTATTATTGTCATTGTTTTTTAGTAGTACGTACATTTGTGAACAACTGTTCTGAAAGGTGAAGAACAGGAGAGTAAAATTTCATCAAAAATGTCTGATGAGCACCTTGAGAACTCAATAAGAATTTCAACTGCTTCTCTTGAACCATAAAACGATGCACTAGTTTCACAAAAACAAGGTCAAATGCCCCACTAGCTTTATGTTTTTGTTGCTCTCTTGTGTATGATTTAATAAAAATCTGAAAAAAAAAACAAAAACCAAGATACTTTGTTACTTTTATATAACTATATTACGTATTTTATTTACAGCCCAAGATAATTCCTCTGCACTCAGTGTGGTCCATGCAAGCCCAAAGGTTGGACACTCATGATTTAATCCAGGGGAGTTTGTAAATAGTGCTAATCTCTGAGAATGTAAGGCTATTTTCTGCCACAGCAGATACACGTTTCCTGCTCTTCAAACTTTACAAGTTCAGTATGAAAAAAGTATAACAAACAGATCGATTTGCTTTTTATCTCCTAGGACTGCCTTAAAGCTTGTCAAGAGCAGATTGAGTCGGTGCTAATAAGCAACCTTAGGCAAGTCCGGCAGCAGCAACAAAGCAATCCTTCTAAGACCGTTGAGGAACTGGACCAGGCCAGCACTCCCACAGATGTGAGAGATATCAACCTGTGAGGACATCAGCACATAAAGTCAGGCTTGTTCTCCCACCCCTTTTATTTTTGTTACTATTTTTAGATTTTTTTTTTCATCTACTCCCATGTAGAGTGTATTTAAAGCTCTTTTAGGTGAAAAAAAATGGATAATGAAAAAAACATTTGGTGCCCATGATGTTCTACAGAAGGGAATCCTGCAGTGTATTTGGTAATTGTTATTTGATTATGCATCAGTGATATTAAATGCTTATAAAAGCATACAATAGCTAGATAAATGTAAGCCTGCATTTGTGGGAAGAGAGTATACTTGTCTGTGTATTACAACCTACTGCATACACCCCTTTTTTAGATTTAAGAAAGGAACTGTGTGTGCGATTTTATGGCTTGACTAGATTGCAAAGCAGTAGAAGAAGGGCTAGGGCAATGTGGGAAAAGGTCCCTGAAGCAACTGAACCATTTTCAATGCAGAAGAGATTTGCTGATCTGTCACCTCTGTTAATAGTCAGAAGTGTTTGCTGGATCTTTGTATGTTAGTTTTGTTTACTCTTGCTGTCTGTGGTAGCTGCTACTTAAGAAGGAAGATGCTTTATTTTACCAGCTAGAAAAGAAGGTGTTTTTTTGTTTTGTTTTAGCTTTAAATTCCCCTCTCCCCTATGACTATTTCTACTTCTCCTTCAGAAATGGTTCATTCTAAACACAGCAGCATCTTTGGCATGAGGGCAATCCCTTCTACCCAACTGTGGGCCAAGCTGAAGTTATAGAGTACTCAAGGTAAATGGGGGAAATGCAACAAATAATTTTGACCAGTCGGCTAATCAGACCACCTCCGAAGTTTGGATTACAAGATGCAGTGGTTCATCTGTGAAAAAGCATTCTATTCCTTTACAGAGATAATGTTTCACATCCATGTTAACTTTTGGCAGCTCTTCAGCTTCGTGTAAAGATAATTAAATGATGCTGTGTCCATTTTCCTCTTTAACGTATACTCACTGTGTTAAAGAAGATGAGATTTGGTGTGAGACCTATCTACCCAGCTTCCTCCACTGCCCCGTCATGCTTTTTGAGCATTTCAGTAACTTTATTGATCCACAGTGAACATTATTATAAATCATTTCATTCAAAAAGCACTTTGAAAATTGTTTGTAAGGGATTAAATGAAATGGTTTATGACAGTTTTGCCAAGGAAAAAAAAAAAAGGAAAAGAAAAAAGACACAAAAGCAAAGCATATAGCTTTTTATAGTCAATATTCTCCAGTATCTGGTGTACTTTTGTAGTTGTGGTGTTTCTGGAAATACCAACACCTGCTTCAGGTGACATTCCCGTCATGACATTCCGGATAAAAGCCTCATTATTTGTATTGTTCAGTGTCACAGAAGGATCTGAATACCACCAGTATGTTACCCATGGACAATGAAAGAAAATTTGCTGGTGCAAAAGATACAAGTGGTGAACGTTGAGGTTTGAGACTTGGATTTTAAATTACAAAGGTGTATTCAGTGTACTTGAATTTACTTTTCTGCTCCATCTGCAAAGAAGAGGCAGTTAGTTGGCAAAGGAATTGGAGCAATTTTTTTTTTTTTTTTGCACGATTGTATTAACAGTTTGCAAATATACAGAATGAAGTTGTTGGTTGCAATGTTAATGGTTGCAATTTTCAGACAAAGTCCAGAAAGAACATGCTACTTCGAAGAATATTGTATGAATGGACTCAGCTGCATTTGGCTAGATGAGGGTAGAAGATGGAGTAAAGTTTTGGTTATTTGTTTTTTTTTTGTTTGTTTGTTTTGTTTTTTTTTTTTGTGCGCTGCTAAGAAGCTATGATTTGTTTCATTCTTATTCACATTAACAGTACTTAGCTGTATTGTTTCACTGAGTGTGCTGCTATTTTATAAACGTTTTTATAATATATTATTTTACTGCTTAAATTTCAAATCCTGAAGTAGACGGTTAAGTGGAGATATGATAAATTCTGTGATTTACTGGAAATGCCCTGTACAGGTTGGATTGTTTTGTTTTGTTTTTTTTCCTAATAGCGTGTTCATGATTTATTTTTATTTTTACTTCCTTTTTTTCTTTCTTTTCCTTCCTGATCACATCCTTCAAAGATGGTATACTTACCTCAGGTTTACTGGACAAGATAAAAATGGTTCCCATTGTCACAATACCTCACAACATGACAGTTATTTATTCCCTGCTGAAAGCCTCAGCAGAGCTATTGGTGCAAGTGGCTGCTTAGGGCCTGTGCTTTGGTCAGTGGAACACAGATGCACCGGCTGCGTTGGGGAAAAATTGCAGCAAGCAGGGGCATTGGCTCCCTTATGGTCTTTCATAGTGGAAAAAATGCACTGGTTCAAGGGCATATCCAGGAGCACCTCTTGTGCCTCCAGATCCTAATCCTGGACGTGTGGATGATGCATGTGGTGGCTACATGTCTCCCTCTGGGCACTCCAGCCCCTTAAGGTGCCCACACAAGCACAGGTAATGCCTGGCTTCCACAGGCTTAACAGCTTGGGCAGCAGGAAGGCAGCCAAGATGGCCACACTAAGAGTCTTGTTCAGAATGGCCAGCTCTGCCTCACAGCCCATGTGAAGAACGTGGCCCAGCTGCATACTATGCCTCAGTGGTCAAGTGTCAGCACTCTCCATATCCTCTCTGAGCCTTGAGCCATAGTGCTCAAAACTGCTGCTCTGTGTGCAAGAGTCTGCATCTTGTAAGGTGCCAACAATAACTGCTCTTAGTGAGGCTTGAGGGCTCAAGTGCTCTTCCCCCACGTGGCTTCAGGGCCACAGCAGCTATAGGGATAGGCATAATACCTCGCAGCCTGCCAGAGTAGGTATCAAGCAGCTGTGTTGCTAGAAAATGGTAACTGGATGGCTTTGTTCTGACGTTGGCTTTTCACACTGAAAGCACATAAAATTCAGCAACTGCATCACTCTCAAATGAAAGACAGTTAATTTTTGGAAACGTTGTGATTAGCAAGGCTCCAAAACCTCATGCAGCATACATATGAGGTAATATTCCCTGACAGATTAGGTAACTCTCTGGCAGCTTTTGCATGCACAAGTTTTTATGGTAATGCTTAATGGAAAAACATGCAGATTGTGGGCAAAACGTTGCCTGTGCTTGGCGTTAGCACAACTGCACATAGAAAGCATGGGCATAATTGCATGTAAGCGTTGCGCTTACATGCTCTGCTCCTCTCAGTTCTGCCAGGCAGCATGGCTGAGCATAGGCGGGAGAAGTAGCTATGAGAACTGCCCTGCTCTTGAGAATTACAGGAAGTTTTCTGCCATCTTTAATGTGCCATCAGGATGTTGTAGGCTGTTGTAGTGGAAACACAGCCAAGTCAGTGGACTGAGGCGCTTGCTGTTTGCCCTGACAGGTTTACTTGCATGCAGGGATGAAGGCTGGCCCCGTGTTCTGCAGTGTCCTTGTCCACCACATGGCTCCTCATTGAGGCTTCTCTCTGCTGTGCCTGTCCATGCATGGGCTGTACATTCATGGTTTAATAGATTTCACAAGAAATTTTGTGTAAGTATTGTGGCTCTGACACCCCACTGCAGCTGCAGGGGCAAGTAGTAGGCACAGGATTTGGTAAGGAAGTGACAGCACCTTGCAGGCTCTTGTGCAGCAGAGACTTGTCCAATGCAGAGCAGGCTCATGCAATCACTGTGAGTGCTGGGAGCATCATCCACTGCAGTGGCATTCTTTATAAGTATGTGACATACTTGTAAAGAACATGAATAGTTTCACAGTAGCATTCATAACAAAAATACTCCGTAGTGCCCCTTTTAGAAGATGTTAAAAAAAAGTACTATTATTGCAAATGAGATGTAAGATTTTTTCTCTGAATTGCAGATATCATAAAAGCTTCCTGTGGGTTAATTAAAAAAAAAAACACAACTACTGCTGATATGCCAGATGATTGGCATAACTGAGTAAAGCATTTGTCTCTTAGCTATTTGTTGTTGGTATTTTGATCTTCTCCTCCCTCCAATTAATGTAGAGTAGGAGCACCTCGTAAACAATTTATTTCTACTACCAACATGCTTATAAAAAAGAAAAGTAGTATATTAGATATTTATTTCAGTGATTTATGTGATTTATCTTTTAAATACTCAGTGAACCACATGGCCACTGGATTTTTTCCACTATGTTCATTAGTATTTTCTCACGTACCTCAGAAATCACTCTCAGTTGCACAGTTCCTGTTCTCAAACTTTTTTCTTTTTTGCTTTAACGAGTGTGATAAAATATCAAGTCAGCTACTCTCTCACAATATGTTCTTTAAGAGATATGGATGTTTATATGGTCAGGGAATGCTAAGAAGTGTGGTAGTAGACATGATCAGTGTAAACAAAAGTATTTAGAAAGTATATGAGACTATTTTGGATGGATAAGACTCTGATACAGTATAGTCTTTGATTACCTTTTAAAAGGTCATCTCTGTTCAGTGTTGTCCTTTTTATTAATAATCTGTTGTTTTGATTAGTTTAAAGATGGTTTTAAGAAAAGTGTTCTGGCGGAATTAGGTATGCTGTATAGACAATAAACTCACCTTGACCTAAATTTGTGTCTTGTTTTTATTCAGTGTGCAAAAGACAATGTGATTCTACAGCTTTTTATCTAGATAGATCATGTTACTAGGTGTATAAAATGAGAACAGTTGAATTTTGCAGTCACAGAAGTTTTCCTCTAGAACATTTATCATTTAATAGGCAAATTCTGATGTGTTTCAGATCCAGTTTCAAGATCCAGTGAGATTTAAGGAGAATAAAGTCCTAAAAACTGTAAGCTTCTAGATTAAAATATTTCTTTGGAAATGAAAATGAACTGGTGGAGAAGTTCTTGTAAGTATATATGAGTGCGCATGTTTGCAACCAATTTAAATTGTATTTAAATCTCCAATTATCTGTTGTATTTAAAAGTCAACTGTAACATTTTGTAGTTTTTCTTCCTATAAGCTTTGAGCAAATGGTGATTGAAAGGAAGGGGTTTTATGGTGAAGCTGGTGAAGCCAATGGAAAGAAATGACCCTGTGTACATCCAGACTCCTTGCTTAGTCTGTGATCAGGAGACAGGACAGTAACTCCCAGTTTCAAGTTTCATGCAAATGCACACGTGACACTTGTGGTTTGAAATCAGTATCTCCTGCTCCACAACAGTCTAAGAAGGCACTGCCTCTTTACTACTGCATTTCAGGCTTTTGAGTGCACTTGGGTAGAGCAAAGAGGCACTGAATAGTGAAACTGTTTTGACATGGAAGAAAAAGCAATACCATCATAAACTGAATAATACTACAGATAGAGATAGACAAGTGAAGTGAAAGAAAATGAAGGAAAGAAGATATATTGAACAAGGAGAAAAAATACCTAGAGGAAGAGAACATGTTCCTAAAATGAAAAAACATAGGACTAAAATTATATGCATGAACAAATGGAAGAAAAATAATTGATGGGATGGCAAATACGATCTAAATAATGATGTGTGAGTCAGGAGATACAGATCTTTGTAATAAAAATCATGCAAAATTGGACCTGTGGATTCAGGCAAGGTCTTCTGAAACTTTCCTGGAAAGTGACTCTGAGTCTTTCATTTCACTAGTTAACCAAATATTGAGATTTTAAAGCATAATGAGTTGTCATTTTCCTCTGGTCACCACTTTAACATAACCAACAATCTGCAGCATTTCATAGACGTAACTCAGAGTCAAAGAACTGGAATATGTAAGGGTTGATCTTTCAACTTCCATTTGTAATTTAATGCTCAAGAGATGCCCACTGATCTAATTTCAGATCTTGTAGAATTAATTCTTTTCTCAGTAGTGTAGAGTAGTCTATGGAAGCTTCAGTGATGTGCTCTGCAGTTTTGTGTTTTAAGAAATTTTACTAAATCTAGATTTAATTGAAAAGAGATTTTCTGTTGTAGCTTAAATAAGTTAAAAATGAGCTACTGGATACACTGTGCAGAATTTAAAACTCAAGTTAACTGGACAAAAGCCTATTCACTTTCTTTAGAGAAAGCTGGCTGAATGCCAAGAAGCCACACATGATAGGGTTGTTCCATTATATGGCCTGTGTGCATCATAGTCTTCTTACCATCGGTAGACAATTTCTTACATGATGATCCTGTATGTCAGGGTGGCGTCCAGTCACAAGCAGTGTCCCTCAAGGGTCGATCTTGCGACCAGTGCTATTCAGCATCTTCATCAGTGACACAGATGATGGCATTGAGTGCACCCTCAGCAAGTCTATGGATGACACCAAGCTGAGTGGTCCAGTTGATACACTGGAAGGAAGGGAAGCCATCCAGAGGGACCTGGACAGGGTCCATGAAGTGGGCCCATGAAAACCTAATGAGGTTCAGTAAGGCCAAGTGCAGGGTGCTGCACTTTGTTCAGGGCAATCCCAGATACTTATACAAAACTGGGGGAAGATCTCCTTGAGAGCAGTGCTGCGGAGAAGGACCTGGGGATACTGGTGGGATGAGAAGCTGGACATGAGCCAGCAGTGTGCACTTGCAGCCTGGAGGGCCAACTGTGTACTGGGCTGCATTAAAAAAGGGATGGCCAGCAGGGAGAGGGAAGTGATTGTCCCCCTCTACTCAGCTCTTGTGAGGCCCCATCTGGAGTACTGTGTCTAAGCCTGGGGCCCCTGGTACAGGAAGAATGTGGAGATCTTAGAGCAGGTCCAGAGGAGGCCACTAAGATGATCAGAGGGCCGGAGCACCTCTCCTATGGAGAAAGGTTGAGGAAACTGGGATTGTTTAGCTTGGAGAAGAGAAGGCTCTGGGGAGACCTCATTGTAGCCTTCCAGTACTTGAAGGGAGCATATAAACAGGACGGGAAATAGCTGTTCACAAGGGTAGATAGTGATAGGATAAGGGGGAATGGTTTTAAACTGAGACAGGGGAGGTTTAAGTTAGATACTGGGAGGAAGTTTTTCACACAGAGGGTGGTGACACAGTGCAACAGGTTGCCCAGAGGTTGTGGATGCCCCATCCCTGGAGGCATTCAAGGCCTGCCTAGATGTGGCTCTGGGCAGCCTGGTTTAGTTATTGGTGACCCTGCACATGCCAGGGGGGTTGGAACTCAATCATTGTAGTCCTTTTCAAAGGGTTGAAAATCAATCATTGTAGTCCTTTTCAAAGGGTTGAAAATCGATCATTGTAGTCCTTTTCAACCCAGGGCATTCTATGATTCTGTGATTCCATGTTACATGAGGGCAGCCTAAAGACGTTAAGGAGCAGCAACATAGCAAAATCATGCTCTGAAACAACTGCATGCTAGACTAACTTTTGTGTTTAAGAAAATTACGGAGACAAAGAAAGTTTTAGTATTGAGATTTTGTGGGGGGGGG
>JAPSGF010000041.1:785887-967485 GCA_035772895.1 Perdix hodgsoniae
GGAAAGCAATTCCTCAGTGTTTCCAATCTCAGCATATGAGTTAGATTGTTAAACTTTTTCAGAAATCTTTCTAAGGGGACTGCAAATGTAATGTCTTTCTAAGTACAGAGTTTAGCTTCATGCTTCAAAAAAGATACCCTTCATGCTTTTTTCAGAAGCCTTTTCAAACACTTCTGTTGCAATTGCTATATTTTTAAATGTATTGAATTATGTTACGATTCTTCATTCTGTGCTGCTCTAAAGAAGCAAAAAGCTCTACAAATCTAATGCAACCAGTACAAGCAGAATTAAATTCTGTTCCTACTGAAGACTGAAGATAGGAACTCCACTGTTGAATTTTAATAGGTTTATAATTTTCTCACTAACTTCAGTTTATTTGTGTCTTGTACTGTAAATGTTGTGAAGGCAGTTAGAATCTCTGTAAGTCTCACCAAGTCATTTTTTTCAATAGAAAACATTAGGATCTAGGTTCTGGGAATTGTGAAGTACATCTTTTGTCAATGACAATCTAGATGGAAAGATAGAACATGCATAGAGAAGAAACAGGTTATAGAATATAGTCTTGTTTATGCATCTGAATGTTGCTGATAGTTTTTACAGTCACTTGCAGCCATAAATACAGAGTAGTTTCTAGACAAATTGTATTAAAGCCTTCTTTGCACTACTTTGCACATCACAGCCGGACCACTAGCACTAAGGGAAACAGACTAGGCTCTCATACTTCGCCTTCCTGAGCACATTTCTTCCAGTTAGGAAAGTTTCTTTAAAAAAAATTTTGGTGGTCCCTTTACATTTTTTTGGAGAAAGCTGGCTGTACCATGCTTGTTCTGCACCTTCTTGAAATACTAAAAAAAAAATAAAAAACCCCTCACACACAAAATTTTAATGTTTCTTAATATCATACATTTTAAAATGTTTTCAGAAAGAATTGACATTTCATCTGTGTGCAGCTGCAAGGGCACAAGTACACAACATTTTTACAGAGTGAAGGGCAAATGATCACCTGTACTTTTTCTGGCTAGAATCAGAGATTACCTGAAGAGCAAAAGACTGACCTTTCTGATTATTAGGTTTTTCATCACCTGAGCAGAATTGTGAATGGGACAAAACCTGCTGGCGGATAAGCAATGAATGCAGTACTTGTTATCCAGCACACCTAAACAGTAGTTTCCCTCTGTTTTTCCAGCTTCCTCATGGTCAACCTCTTTGCCTCACTGAAAAGATTCTTATTTCAGTTTCTTTGGATTTGCCTCTTATACACAGTAAAGTATTCATCTTACTGGAGTGCCCTGACAGTACTGTGTTTTCCCAAGTTTAGTTATTAAGACTTGGCCTTACAGAACAGAAATTTGCAACAGAAATCTGTAAAATCTGGATGTGATTATCCTTGATAGCTTGCAGCACCAGAGCAAAAGATTAAATATATAACATAAGTAATATGCAGAACTGAAATGGGAAACTAACTCTAACTGTGAAACCTGAGGGTGCATATTTCGTGAGGGCCACTAGATGACAGTAACATAATTGATAGCTACAACTACTCTTGGAGCTCCTGGAGGAAATGCTGGGAGTTTAACAGCCTTCTGGAAAGCAAAGTGTTTACCTGAAACCTCTCTCTTAACCTAAAGCTCATCTGAATACTTTCATCAACCAGAGAGCATGCAACCATGGCCTGAGCTATGCAAATTGGCTTGGAGTGCTGAAGGTTTTCTGTTTAGGAGAACAGTCACGCAGGCCTGCAGCTGCTATATCACAATTAAAGGCATCTAAAAATAATCAAACACATTCCTAAAACCAATTAACATATGAGGGCTGCTTCCATTAATCAGAGGCAGATGGTGATGAGATAGCAGTGGAGACTGAACCTTTCTACCAAGATTCCATTAAATTTTGTTGCCATGTAATGGATGGCAACAGAGGAGCAATCTGACATTACTTCTGACGTGGAATTGTGTATAAATCAAAGAATGTAACTGAATTTCCCCATGCATCCATTGACATTCATTAATGCTTACTGAATGTTTACAGAGACCTACAGTGGATGTTAGCACAGTGAGGTAGTGGGTGGTGCATTTATGCAGTGGTAACAGTGGCAGTGGGTTGCCTCCTCTAGTCCAGGTTTTTATGAGTGCAGCATGCAGGCTTTTGTTCATTGCTGGTCAAAATGCATAGATAATGGTGGTGGCTATGTTGAAAAGTAGTGTTTTGTAGCAGAGAATTGGCTCTATTCATAGTGTTACTGTACTCCATATCTGTTGGCATTTCCATAAAATAAATGGGAGGCAATCTCTGTAGTTACAGTAAAGCTGTTACACAACCATGTACTCAAACTCGTCAAATTTGAAAACTGGCTGGAGCACAGTCTCTGTGCTAGGATTTGACCAAGTCACATACCAGCAGGTCCTTGGCAAGATTATTAGGAAGGAAGAGGATAAATTCAGCGTAGGTTTCTGCATGGCTGGTGTCCTTTTAAGATCAGGATGCAAGATCAGAACTCAAAATGAAGAGGGAATACAGAGAATACAGGCCAGCTGATGACTTCTGTTTCATAGTTCTAGTAGCAAGCTGTTCTTCCAGAGGGAATAACATATCATTCTCAGCATATCTGAGAAACAACTGAAAAGGAAAAAATAAAAAATAAGAAAGGGAAAACACTCAGGAAATAAAAAAAAAATGCATGCTATGAAGAAGATGTCAACAAAGGGAAGATGATTAAACAATGGGAAAGAAAACATGAATTGTTTCTAATGGTGAAACAATAGAAATAGGTCAGAGCTGAGTCATTTGGCATTGGATCATTCAGAGGCTAGACATGTCACTAATTTCACCCACTGAAAATGTCAGTTCTGAGACACAGGTTATGCCACAGTACTAAGGAGAGATAAAAGAGAAGTGAAACAGACCCGCTGCTGTATTAAATATTTATCATGTGGTTTAAGGTGCTAGAAAATGAAAACTCTGTTTTAGTCTTCAATTATATATATATGTAATTATATATATATATTCAATTATATACTCTTTTTGTGTGTTTGTTGAAAAAATTTCAAAGTTAGGTCAGATCTCTGGCAACCCAGAATCATTTTTCACGTGACTTATTTATTCTACTATGTTGTGAAATCCTATTGCAAAGACACTCAGCTGTCTGACCAACTAATATTATGGTTAATTAGACTCTCTGTAAGCCATAAAACTTGAGATTTCTGAAGGGAAAATGATTATCTTTGGTTGCCTCTTCTGTTACTTTGTCATTTTACCAGCAGTTAGGTCATTGTTCAGTGTTAAAGAATACCTCCTCCCTATAGTATCCTGGAGGTTGCCAAGATATGTGTGTGCTCTGTTTTTTTCAAAAACAGGAGGTTGGAAAAGAATGGCAAAAGAGATTTCTATTTTCCTAAAACTTCTTTTCTTTTTCTTTGCTTATTCACACTAAGGAAAGTGAGAGTCTGGATGGCAAACCCTAGCAATGAATAAAGACTCCCTTTACTCACGCAGGGCAAAAAGAATGTGAACTACAAAATTTAGATATATCTTCCCACAAGCTGTCAGTTGGCCCAGAAAGAATACTAGGCAGCAAAGCTGATTTGATTTATGTAGCTCAGATGTCAGCTTTAATCTTGAGTTACCAAACATCACTGTGATATGGACTGTGTGTGACACATTCCTTGCAGGCAGTAAGTAGGTGGGTGAGATTGTTCAGGTTAGTTTTCTTTTTACTCTGTCTTTCCCCCCAGTTCCTCTTCATCCAAGAATGGTGATGGCTGCAGAGCAAAGCTGGCCTTCCTCCAATCTGCAGCAGTCCCACCAGTCTCCCATCTAGATCGAGAGTACTGAAAAGATTTGGTAAATAGGATCAGAAGAGGATCACATTCTGCCTCATTTTTTCAGAAAAGGCACGAAGGCTTGGGATTGCATAAAAACAGATGGCCCGCAGGACAAGGGAGTTCATTCTCCCTCTCTATTCAGTTCTAAAGAGAACACCCCAGAGTACTGTGTTCAGTTCTGGGCCCCCCAGCATAGAAAGGTCATAGAGCTGTTGAAGTGGAGTCCAGAAGAGCACTGAGAAGATGATCAATGGGATGGAGCACCTATGATGACAGGATGAAAAAACTGGGAAACTGAGAAGCATGGAGAAGGCTCGAGGGAGACCTCAGTGCAGCCTTATGTTACCTAATGGGACTTACAGTAATATGGTGAGGGGCTTTTTTACTAGGGCCTGTAGCAGTAGGACAAACGTAACAGTTTTAAACTAGAAGGAGGTAGATTTAGATTAGACTTCAGGAAGAAAATCTTTACTGAGAGGGTGGTGAGGCACTGGAACAGGTTGCCCAGAGAAGCTGTGAATGCCCCATGCCTGGAGGTGTTTGAGGCCAAGCTTGATGTGGCAGTGAGCAACCTGTTCCAGTGGGAAGCATCCCTGCCCATAGCTGACATTGGAACTACATGGTCTTAAAGGTCCATTCCAAACCATTCCATGACTAGAACCATTCTGGCCCCAGTTGTTGTTGATATCTGTCTGGTGGGTGCCCATATTGCCCACTGCTTTGCCTTGAGAACAGCTGGTCTGAAGCAGTCACTTTGAAACCATTTCCATCTCTGCTGACGATCAATGAGGAATCATCATTTGGCTTACAAGTCCTCCAACTTACTTGCATTCAGCATGATTTACCCATTATTCATATTACACTGAGCTAAGTCACTGGACTCGATTGTAACTGTAAAGTCAGAATACGTGCCTTGAGGCTTTTAAAATGTTTCAGACTGTACATATATTGTTTTTAGTTTTAAAAAGCAATTATTCTTCATATGTAGCTTTCTAAGCACCTTTTCTGGTGTGGTGCAGCCCATACCTCTGTTACGTGATGGACCCACCACCACACTAAGCTGGCGTTTCTCCTCCAGCATGCTTTCTGCTGCCAAACAATGGGTGAACCTGCACTGGTGCCCACAGCCTCTGCCAAATGTTATACACTGAGCGCATGCACTACTTCTTCCAGCGTATCCCAGCATGTGGGAAAAGGCCACTGCGAGAGCAGGACAGGTGATTCTGTGCTTGAGCATGTGCTTATCCTTGCAATGGATGCCGTTTGGAATGGAGGCACGAAGTTGTCAGAAATGTTCCTACAGAAAGTGTTCTGGCGGTTGCCAAAATAGAGGGGCTTTTTAAAATACAGTTATTTTTGTTTGCCTGTGTGAAAGAAACTGCCTGCTTCCCAGAAGCAGGAGCACGTCCCCCGCACACCTCAGCAGGGCGGCGCGCAGAGCCCCGCATCATTCAGGCGAGGCCGCGTGCTCTCGGCCGCTGAGGGGAGGCGCGGCGGCAGTTGCCCTGTGACGTCACCGTCGGGCGCGGGGCGGGCGTTGCAGCGCACACCGGAAGAGCCGGTAGCGGGGTCTGTGCTCAGCTGGGTGGCCGTGCCATGGTTCGCTTTGGGCTGACCGTCGTCCGCCAGTGAGTACCGCCGCTGCACCGCGCTCCTTCGCCGCTTCCGCTGTGAGAACGAGCGAGCGCTCTTGCCCTTCCTTTGCCCTTGCGCTGGCTTCCCGCGGCACCCGTCCGCCGCTGGTGCCAGCACGTGACGTTAACGGACTTCCGCCCTTCTCCCCACGGGCGGTCCGTTTCCGGTGCCGGGGCTCCCCCCGTGGGCTGCGGCTTCAGGCCGTTATCTAACCGCGGGGTAGTGCGGCCCGGTGCCGCAGCGCGACGGGTTGGGGCCGGGCGCCAGGCATCCCTTGTGTCCTTTGGAGTTACCTCACGTAAAGAACGGTCCTACCGGGACAAAGCGCCGCGTGCGGGCGCTGGAGACCCTCTTTCAGCGCTGATCCGCTTGCCGTCAGCAGTGCCGCTCTGCTAGAACACTGCGAAGTAGGCGTGGAGCTGCACTAGTTTAGCATTAGAAGGCAGAGCCAGTGCCTGGCTCGTGAGGAAAGTGTGGTACCGGTGCTCTGGGCTCTGCCGGTATGCCTGCTTTGCTGCGGTGTCGTCAGGGAACCGCTTGACCCAGACAGGCCGTGTTGTTGCCTCTGGTGGTATTAGTATTCACTGCGTGCACGAATCTGGTCTGGTATGTTGTAGTTAACTGTTGAGTCAAGCTGGGTCAGAATAGTATTGAGTGAAGTACAGCATCACACCTAAATTTAGTCAGCACTGTTTGTGAACTCTGTGGTGATTGGTCATAAGACCTTTCTCCTGCCAAAAGGTCTCAGATGAACTCTTCACACTCAGGGGTGAAGAGTTCATTTAGGAGTGGTAGTCTAACCTTTCTCCTGTGAAATGTTAAATGGTATTTGTGACTTCTTTGGAACCGTTAAGGTTAGTTTCAAGCTTCAACAGGATATTCTCGGGGACCTGTGGTTAACTAGAACAAGACTCTCCAATTTTCTCACATTTATAGTGATTCGCAGTTTAATTTTTATGAAAATTAAACATGGTTTTCCTCTTAATTATAATACAGGTTAATATTTGATGAGAGCAGGGAGCAATGACTTTTTTTTTTTTTTCTAATCATCCTCCTTTTAAGAGTTACCCTTCCTTTAAAGACCTGTATCTAATGACTTGATGTTCTGGTTGCAGCCTTTACATCAACCAGAAACCATGGAGGCCTGACATGATCTGTTAAACTTGATATCTTCAGCTAGGACTCTTGCAGACTCTTGGGAATTAATTAATTCATCAGAAAATGGACTGGTGTTAGACTCCACTTGTGTATGCTACGCTGCTTGGGAAACAGCAAATATTGCTCTTCTCCACCCCCTAATTTGTGATCAACAGGAAGGATTCTGTCCAGCCTGCTGCATTTTTCTCAGAAGACCAAAAGTAGCTGTCAGAGTTTGGGGGAGAGTTTGAAAAATTAAATTGCTGCCGTGTGTGCTGGAAAGAGTTCAAACATGTTGTAAAATAGTGTTCTCTCTTAGAAGTACTTGCTTTCCATGTTTGGTTATCTATTTGAAGCTCATCTTGAGGAGTTTTGCCCAGCAGTGCTGGTAGTTGTTTGAAAAGCAAGCATCATGTTTGGCACACAGTGCTGTAAAAACTTAAGCAACTGACATTTCTCTCAGGTGAGATGTCTTGACAAAGCATGCTTAACTTTGTGTTAAGTTTTTCCTTCTAAATTTGTATGCAGTTTTACTCACCTTTCTCCTGGAAAAAAAAGTATCATTTAAGATGTTCAAGACAGAATATTCTGATTTTCAAAGCACTCTAATTATTACCAGATTTTGTAGTGCAGTTTAGTAGTGTAGTGTAGTTTTTGATGGGAGAAGCCTGAGAACTATCAGCAGATACTTCAGGGTATGGGGGCTATTAGTTGAAGGAGTGGGAGTGTAGGTGGTGTTCTTCTCGGTCCCTTCAATAGCAGTGAAAAAATACTAAAAGAAACAGGAAAATCCATCCAATCAAGGTATGGCTAACATCTGGTGCTATTGGAGGAACTTTTTGTTTTTTTTTATCATGGGATGGTTTATTCATCACCATGCCTGCTGGTGACATTTGGAGTTCACCTGTTTCAAGGGATACTAGCCTAGGAGTTGTTGGTAAACCGTCATGGTTCAGCCTGGTTCTGTAACAAGGGGGCAAAGGGACCCAAAGATCCACAGCCCAGGAAAGTATGGGGAAGGAAAGGGAAAAGGTAGGGAGATGGGTCTGAATGAGGAAAAAAACAGCAGCAATGAGGTAAGGGGAAAAAAAAAAAAACAACAAAAATACACTTAATTTACTAAGTGTAGTAGCAGAATGTGAGATACTACATTATAATACAATATGATTTAAATTGAAGCTAATAAATTAATATGTAAAAGAGGGTGAGTTTCCAAAACTGAGGTCTTTAAAGCTATAGACAAAGTGGCCGGAGAGCACAGAGGGAAGTCTCGTGACTTTATCTGCTTTACATTTCCCTCTGAATGGAAAATGGAAATGGAAAAATGAAGTCTTCTGGAAGTTGCAGTTCATGCTTTTCTTTTGAGACCAGGAAATTGGAAATGTAAAAAATCCATGAAGCTGCAGCATTAATTCTTTAAATCCCTGTGCACTGCATGATGTTATGATGTGGAATACCGATAGAAAACTATGAAACCATGACAGGAACATTGAGGGGGCTTTAAGTGAGATTCAAAGGAAGAAGGGGACAAAACCAGGCCCACTAGAGATGAGTCTAGGGGCAGCATGTCAGGGCTGGGAGTTGAGACTGTTAACCCACCTGAAGTACACATACTCTGCTGGTAGTAAACTGTGAGGTGGCACATCACAATCAGAGGGGCTGCATGCTAGTGAGATCCTACAGTCTGCTCTACTTGTTTCAATGAAGCACATCTGAAATGTTTTTCCACCAATGCACACTGCATAAAGAGCAAGCCGAGGAGAACTTGGGCTCAGTCATGGAGCTAGAACATCATTGGTGTAAGTGAAACCTGCTGGGAAGAGTCCTCTGACTTGTGCTGTGGTGGATGACTACAAACTTTGTAGACGAGACAAGTAAGGCAGGAGAAGCAGGGAAGTGGCACTGTATTTAACGGAGGGGCCGAACTGTATGGAGCTGTCAGTTGGTGGTGAAACAGTTGAGAGCCTCAGCCAGGATGACAACACTGATCATTCTTTGAGGAACTAGGAGAGACATCTATATCAACCCCTCTTGTCATTATGGGAGGCTTCAACTTACCAGATGTTAACTGGGAGCACTGCATAACTTCTTTTGAAAGGGTATTTTTTAAGTACCTCCTCAGAATCGAAGCTGGCCAAAACTGTGAGGGAAAATAAAAAGATTTTTTTTAAATATGCTATCAACAAAAGGAGGGCCAGAGAGAATATTGGTGAGAATGGTCACATTACAAATGGGCATAGACTAAGGAAAGACTTCCAAGACTTTCTTTGCCTCTGTCTTCAACGCTGATGGTAGGTTCTAGCTCCCCGAGTGCCCCAAGGCAGAAGACTGTGGCTGCCATAACAGCCAACTCCCAGACAGCCCTGAACTTATACAGGATTTGCTGCTACACCTGGATGAATACAAGTCCACAGGGCCCGATGGGATTCATTCCTGGGTACTCAAAGAGATGGCTGATATCATAAGAACTCCCGTAGTTATTTTTCAACAGTGTTGAGAATGTGGAGAAGTCCCAGTTGACTGGAAGCTGCAAACATTGTTCCAGTTTTCAGGAAGGGCAGGAAAGACCTTGACTATTACAGGCCTGTCAGTCTCACTTCAGTGCTTGGTAAAATTATGGAGAGAAATGTTCTAGAGCTATTGAAGAACACCTGAAGGACAGTGCAGTCATTGGTTGCAGCTGACACAGGTTCATGAGGGGAAGGTCCTGTTTAACTAAGTTTCCTTTTATGACTGGGTCGTCCATGTAGTTGATCATGGGAAGCCAGCTGATGTTATCTTTTTAGATTTCAGTAAAGCTTCCAGAACTGTTTCTCTCACTATCCTTCTGGACAAGATATCCAGCATGCAGCTAGACAGAAACATAGTGGAAAAACTGGCTGACGATTTGGGTCCAAAGGTTAAGTCGCAGCCAGTCACTACTGGGGGATCCCCAGGGCTCCATTTCAGAACAAGTTCTCTTCAGGAGGTTTTCATAACTCGGATGTAGGACCAGAAGGTGTTTTGAGCAAGTGTGCCGATGATACTAAATTGATAGGAGCTGTTGGCTCCATTGAGGATGGAGAGGCCTTGCAGAGAGGTCTAGACAAATTAGAGAACTGGGCAACTGTACAAAGTTTAACAAGAGCAAGTGCTGGATTCTACACCTGGGAAGGGGCAACCCTTGGCTATGTGTACAGATTAAGGGATAAGACACTGGGGATCTTGATGAAGAACAAGTTGAATACAAGTCAACAGTGTGCCTAGGCAGTAGGGAAGCTAACTGTGTGCTGAGATGCATCAGCACTGCTAGTTGGTTGAAGGAAGTGATTGTCCTGCTTTACGCTTTACTGGTGTGGCCTCACCTTGAGTACAGTGTGCAGTTTGGGGATTCACAGAATAAAAAGTACATAAAACTATTGGAGAGCATCCAAAGGAGGGCTACAAAGATGGTGATGGGTCTGGTGGAGAAGCTCTGCCTTATGCTCTGCTTCTTCAAGGTGTGTTGCCTGCTCTGATACTATCTTTGCTAATCTTATGAGTTGACTTCCCTCTAATGCACAGAAGTCCCATTGGCTAGTACAGTCAGACTTTTCCTACTTCTTCCCTCTCTCCAATGAGGATCTGCCACTTTAGTAGATAAATTATGCTGCATTTATGATGAATTTAAGATATTACTTGCCTTTTTGTTCCATATCTTAGTAAATACTGATGGCACATTTGGAGTTGACTACTTGAACTGATTTTATTTTGAACTCTTCAAATACATCCTTTTAAAAGGAGGCTGTGCTGTACTGTACATCATTATTTATATTTAAACTCTTTCCATTTGGCACATATTACAGTGTTTATAAACTGTGATTGATTGAAAATTAAGTCACTTTTTTTTTTCTGTATGTAATCTTTTTCAGTGGAGAAACAAGATACAACAAAGACAAGATACTGCAAGGTTAGTATCATCAGTTAGTATCTATTAGTTTCTGTGAGATTATTCTTCCCTGCAAAAATTAATATAATGAACAACTGAAGTGCTAAATAAGAGGGCTGCTCCAAAAGTAATGCCTCATATTTTATTATGTTGGCTCACAACATCAGAAGCAGATGTCAGCGGAACGGCGGTAGAGATTGAACCTTCCCAACAGTATTCTGCTACACTTTGTTGCCTTGCAACAGACAGCAGCAGAGAGGAACAGCGTGTGACGTGGAAGTGCGTATAGAGCAAAGAAATGTAACTGAATTCTACCATGTGAAAAAATGGCACCCACTGAGATTCATCAGTGCTTGCTGAACATTTATGGAGACCAGAAAGAGGATGTTAGCGCAGTGAGGTGGCAGATGGTGTGTTTCAGCAGTGGCAACAGCAGTAGTGGGTCAGTCCACCTGCGCAGATTTTTCCGAGCACGGCATGCAGGCTCTTGTTCGTCGCTAGCAGAAGTGCACAGTACACAGTATTTCAAAAAATGGAGTTTTTGTCATTGAGAATTTGCTTTATCAAACAGTGTTATTGTGTTCTTGGTAACTGTTGTCATTTCCATGGAAATAAATAGGTATTACTTTCAGAGTAACCTACATATTTGTATAGATGAATATTGTGTACTTTAGGCTAGAAAAATACCTTTATTAGTGGATCCAAATGTTAGCTTGATAGATGTGGAAAATGATAAGTTTCTAATTCAGTCTCTGCAGAATGTCAGTGTAGAATAGTACACAGGGGTGTCACAGTTCTTTCGCTAAAATGCAGGAAGTTACCTGTAATCAGATAAGCAAAATCTGTTGGCAAGAATGGCATGATATCCCAGACCACTGTTGTGAAGATTGTTTAAATGTACTTGAATTGTTCAGTTCTATCTGGAATGCAGTTTTTATTCAAAACAGTTATCTACCTGAACTTTTGCAAAGCTTTTGACATGGTCCTGCAGCACATCCTTATCTATAATTTGGGGAGATAGATGTTTGAAGGGTGGACTGTTCAGTGGGTGAGGTTGAATGGTCGCAGACATAAATTTGTGATCAACAGCGCTATGGCCAGGTAGAGGCCAGTCATGGGTGGTATCCCTCTGGGTTCAGTCTTGAGACCAGTACTCTCTAACATCCTTATCAATTATGTAGATGGTGAGGTCGAGTATACCCTCAGCAAAGCTGCAGACAGCACCAAGCTTAGTGGGCAGTCAGTATAACAAAAGGAAGGGATACCATCGAATGGGACCTAGACAAACTCATAAGGTGGGCCCAGGTAGTTATAAGGAAGTTCAACAAAGCCAAGTGCAAGATGGTATGCTTCAGACAATCCCAGATTTGTGTATGGGCTGGGAGAAGAACTCTTTCAGAGCAGTCTACTGAGTTGGAGGGCTTAGGGATCCTGATAGATGAAAAACTGAACAGGAATTGGCAGTGTGTACTTGCAGCCTGGAAGGCTAGCAGTACCCTGAGATGCATTTAAAGAGAGGTTACCAGCAGGGCAAAGGAAGTGATTGTTCCTCTCTACTCTGACCTTGTGAAGCCCCACGAGTGGATGCATGAGTACTGCATTGTCATGGTTTGGACAGTGGCTTCCTGGCCTCTTTTATGCTCCCTTGCCCTTTTCAGGGAGACAAAAACAGGAGACAACCCAGTTAAGGTAAGGAGAGCTTATTAATTTACTACGAATGGTAAAATAAGATAATGATATATAAAGGGAATTATGGGTAACAAACAAATAGGAAAGGATTTCTGACTGTGCTGCTGTCTGCTCTGTCCAGAAAGAAAAAGTTCTCTCATCACCTGGAATGGGGAGTACTGGAGATTTTGGAGAACTGTAGTTTGTCTCTTCTCAGTATATTGTCCTCTCAGAGAACCAGAATCAACATGAAAATAAGTGAGACTGACAGGAATTAGGACCCAGGAAATGCAGCTCCCTACACAGCTTGCTACATGATGTCAAGATATGGAACACTGACAAAAACTGGGACATACATCCAGATCTGGGGCCCTTTACACAGGAAGGATGTGGAGCTTTTGGAGAGGATCCAAAGGAGGTCAGAGAGCTGGAATACATCTCCAGAAGACAGGCTGCGGGAGCTTGTCTTATTCAGTCTGGAGAAGAGAGGGCTGTGGGAGACCTTCCAGTATTTAAAGGAAGATAATAAGCAGGAAGGATATCAACTTCTTACACAGGTAGATAGTGATGGGGCAAGCAGGAATAGTTTTAAACTAAAGAAGAGGAGGTTTGTTGAGGAAATTTTTCATGGAGATAGTAGTGAGATGCTGGAACAGGCTGCTTGAGTTTTTGGATGCTGCAACTCTGGAAGTGTTCAAGGCCAGGCTGGATGGATCCTTGAGCAACCTTATCTAGTGTCTAACCTAGCAATTGGCAAGCTGTGCCTGTGGCCAGGGGTCTTGGAACTAGATGATCTTTGAGGTCGCTTCCATCCCAAGCCATTCTGTCATTCTATGAAATGTTGGCTTACCAAAGTTCTGGTTCTCTCAGCACTGTCTTAGAGCATTTGGGACAGTTTATTTCATACATTATGCTAGCTAAAAACCATTTTTGCAAGGGTTACTGTTTAGCTTATCAGTTATGTCAACATACTTGCTGTGCAACTGCACGAGCATTAGCATCAGCATGCAAGGTGGAGTAGAGAAGAGGAAAAGGCTACAACAATTTGCATTTACATCAACACTAAAATTCTTGTGAAACTGTCTTTGGCAGAGAGAGGGCATGCTGCTTTCCACATTACACAAAAGCTCTTCTTGTTTCCTCATCTTCAGGGCATTGTCATAGTTAGGGAATGCAGAGGAAACAACATATCATGTTTGTTAGGACTTCCCTCCCCTGACGTGCACGTTTTTCTGTGTGTGTATTTTAGTATCAACAACAGTATCGCAATTGTATTTTCTGTTTTTTCTTATTTGCAGTCACAACTATTTTCAGACTTTCAGTTCTGGGACTTCTCTAGCAGGAAGCCTAGCAGAGGCTAGAAAGGACAAGTGATCCAAAATGACTACTCGTGTTTAGAAAATGTAGTTCTCTGATTCATGTTTAAAGGTTTTCATGTTTCTATTTCTCTTATACATTAATATCATCACTAAATGGTCCTTCTGTCTTTCTAGCCTGTACTCTTTATACCTTTCTTTATACTACTTTATACTACGTGATCGTAGGAATAGTCACTGCACTCCACTTGCAGAATGAGAGGTAGGTAGGCTTGTCTGAAAATAATGACTCCATTTTCATGGAAACAATAACAGATAAAGCAAATTCTCAATGACAAAAACTCCATTTTTTGAAATACTGTGTACTGTGCACTTCTGCTAGCGACGAACAAGAGCCTGCATGCCGTGCTCGGAAAAATCTGCGCAGGTGGACTGACCCACTACTGCTGTTGCCACTGCTGAAACACACCATCTGCCACCTCACTGCGCTAACATCCTCTTTCTGGTCTCCATAAATGTTCAGCAAGCACTGATGAATCTCAGTGGGTGCCATTTTTTCACATGGTAGAATTCAGTTACGTTTCTTTGCTCTATACGCGCTTCCACGTCACGCGCTGTTCCTCTCTGCTGCTGTCTGTTGCAAGGCAACAAGGTGTAGCAGAATACTGTTGGGAAGGTTCAATCTCTACCGCCGTTCCGCTGACATCTGCTTCTGATGTTGTGAGCCAACATAATAAAATATGAGGCATTACTTTTGGGGCGGCCCTCATATTATGCCTGAGTAGATTCTCTCAACTTTGCTTGCTATAGTGATAAATTATTTGGAATTTGCATGTTTTAATGTTGATTTTTTTATTTTGTTTTGTAGGTCAAGGAATAGATGAGCCACTCTCTCCAACTGGCTTCAGACAAGCAGATGCTGCTGGTTTATTTCTCAGTAATGTAAAGTTTACTCATGTCTTCTCAAGTGACCTCCTTCGAGCAAAGCAGGCAAGTGCTTCTTCTGGAAACTGAATTAATTATAAGCTTCACATTTTGCTGCTTATTTGGTATTGCTATACAAAAATAATAGCATGAAGGAAAGGCACAGGTTATTTTAATGGATTTAGAACTGAAGGTTGAGTTGTATAGAATTTCATAAGGCCTCTGTGTCTGTGGAAACTTCAGTGCATACAGTACATTTAGGAGCTGATGAAGGCCAACTCACAGGGTGCTGTGTTTTTCTTATAGATTTGCCATTATTTTGTATGTGCATATGCCTTAGTAAGGGAGTAATTGGGATTTAAAGGTAACACAGACCAAATTCAGTTTATTTGTTTGTTTTGATGGAACAAAGCAAATTGGCAGGGATATTGTTTGTACTGTTTTGTGTATTGCAGCTATTTGTTGTGTTCTTCAAAGGAATGCGGACCAATTAAGCAAAAATCAAGTCTTGTGGTAAAGTCTGTACAAGAAGCATTAAATGTGCAGAGACATTAGATTTTGGAAAGAACATAGTATCATATCTCTCACTTTGATATGCTATTTTAATAAATTAAAGAAGAAACACATTCAGTTACTGAGTGGAGTTTTGTTTGCAAAATTATAAAATATGCAAAAAAAGAAAAAGGGAGAAAACAAAAGTTTTGTATGTAGTGGCATTTATCAACTAGCTGTTCTTTGAAGATCACATTTGCAATGCATGCCCTATGATTCTTTCTGTCTCCTGTTACTGATTCTCTGATTTCAGGATATGTGAGAAGGCTTCACATGATTGAAACTAAGAAATTCTTGAGTGGATTGGTTGCTTGCTTTTGTTTGTTTGTTTATTTTTCTTCAGTTGTGCTGCTTCAGGAGACTGTAAAGCCATGTTGCAAACGAGCAACAGAATTTAGGTTAGGATCTCTTTTATTTTTAACACAGATTATCTTGTTCATCTGATTTGCACCTCATCCCACTTGTAGCAACATAATATAAGCAGAAAGCAAGCAAGAAATGGTGGGGAGGAGTGCAATAATTAGATATTTTTAAATTGCATAATAATGGTTACTTGACAGGTCACTTTCTTTAAATATGTGAATAGTGGTAATTACTTTTAAAAATATTAGTAGTATTTTTTAATATTTGTAAGACTTTGTGTGCTTTGTGCCTACCTTAGGGAAATTCTTTTTGAAATGCTCAGCTTTTTGAGAGTTAGTTTTGTAATATTTTTTTCTCTTAAAGAAAAGCTTTTCCTTGAGAAGGATTTGCACTCTTTTAATATAGAAAATGTCCTTTGCATAAAGGGATCATGTTTTACCATTCTTTAGAACATCTATTCAGACTTTGTAGAAGCTTTTTCAATGATGCGTAGAGCTGCAGTTTCCATTTGTTTGGAACTTCAGTCTTTGGCAGCTGCAGATCTGTGAAGAGTGTGCTTTACTGCCACTTCACAGCTCAAATATGAGAGGAGTTTGCAGTTTGCCTTGGAAAAGGGGGGGAGAGAAAGTCAAAACTGTTAGTGATGAAGTTTAGTTTGTCTTGCAATGTCTCTATCATTTGTGGGTCAGGATACGTACTGATTACTGGAACTAGGAGTTACATGCTGTCCTCTGGATACTGCCTCTGCCTGGCAACTGAACACTGAAGCTTGAGCAGGACAGGAGAAAAGCAAGTAGAAAATTTAAAGAGAAGCATACTAGCTGTACAGAAACTTTGGGAACTAATAGAGATGTGCAAGTGAGCATGTACAGGACATGGAGAGAGTGGCTTTGCAGAGAGGCCTGTTTGAGAGAGCAAGACTGAGGAGTCAGACTTAGCTCCAGAAATTAGCAGAATAGACGAGAGCTGATAGACCTGGAATGTGAAAATAAGAAAGAACTGATCAGAAAGACTGGGATGTGGTATGAAAAGAGCCTATCTCCAAAAGAACTATAAAATTAGCAGAATGCAATGCAGAAATCTGCAGAATATTGAGCTCATAGTTATGATCTTGCCACTGGGACAAAAACTCAGCAATAGTGAAAGTAGATTCAGGAGTGGAACAAGCTGGGTCTTGAAAAGGACAGATGAAAAATTTTGAGTCCTTTTCATGTATAATAAAATGGGCTAATATCCCTGCTGTCGCTGTGATGCTGTGAAAATTCAGAAATGTTTCTGAAACAGACTAGCATTTAGAAATGGATGGTGTAAGAAAGGTGAAGGAAGGTTAGTATTCAAAGCAGATTTTCATTGAAGTAGATGGATCATGAGGCTTCGTGTTTAATATGTACAGTTCAGAGTATGAATTTGTGCATAGTAGATTAATGTAGTCTATTCTAGGTATTGAACAAATCTCTGTTCTGGGGAAATTTCTGGATATTATCATACAATTAACTACTATTCATATATACAAGGAAATTGATTCAAGTGTGTCTGTTATAGTGTTGTATGGCAGAAAATTAAAGTTGCAGCATAAAGTCTTTCATAAGCAGTATGTGGAATAGTACATATAAACTTAGTAGTACAACAGAGCTAATTATTCGACAGAATCCAGGGAGTCTTTTCAAAATAATTTGCTGGATGTCTTTTTGAGTAAATGTAGATATTTGCTAGACTTCTAGCTGTTATTACTAGTCAGTGCCTGTGTGAATCTATACTGCCTTCATATTTTGTGGTACATATAGGAACAGGAGCATGTTAGCCATCCTTTAGTTCTCATTACTTCCTATGCAGCCAGAAGTATCCAGCATACTAGAGCCCATATTAAGCAATGCCTTTTACAAAATGGTATCAGAATTTCCTCTTAATCAGGTTTCTTTGTTAGCCTTATTAGCCCTCTTTGCATCCCCAAAATCACATGCTTGCTTGGAAAAGAAATGTACAGCACAAAACTCAAGACATCCAGTATGTTGTTAAAAGTAAACAAAACCCTTTGGGCTTTCTCTGTCTCTTTTTGGACATGTTGTCAAATGATAAATGAATACAATAATGTGTTTTTTTGTGTTTTGTTTTGTTTTGTTTTTCCCAAGTGTATCAGCCAGTGTATGTCTCCTCTTTAAGATCAAGACTGCTACATCTGTATATTGTCAGCAGACACTCTTCTTACTCTTTAAATGCTTCGGTAGTATAGAGGAGATTCGGGTAGGATGTTAGGAAATACTTCTTCAAGAGGCTGATCAGGTGCTGGAACAGGCTGCCCAGGGAGATGGTGGAGTCACCATCCCTGGAGGTATTCAGAAAACACTTAAATGTTGTACTGAGAGGCATGATTCAGTGGGAAATATTATTGATGGTTGGACTGGGTGATATTAGAGGTATTTTCCAACCTTGGTGATTCTATGATTCTGTGATTATTTTTTTTTTAGGTGTATTAAAAAGCCACTTGCCAGAAACTGATTTAATGTGATAGATGCTGTATTTTTATCAGTTGTAGTAACTGATCTGTTTTTAGAAATGCACTGACTGCGGGCACAACCCACATTACAACATAGATCTCTCTGAGAGTAATGCCTCCTATTTATTTCCATGGAAATTACAACAGATACAAAGAGCACAATAACAGTTTTGATATAGCTACAAAACATTGTTTTTCAACATAGTCACCTCTGTTAGCTATGTATTTTCTCCAGTGATGAACAAGAGCCTGCATGCCATACTCATCAGAATCTGCATGGCTGATTTGTCTTTCACGTCTCTATTGCTAATGCGTGAAATGCACTAACTACTGCCTCCCTGTGCTAACATCCACTGCTTAGCTCTGTAAACATTCAGCAAGCATTGATAAATCATACTGCTGTTGTGGGTACTAAGTGTCTCTAATTGTTCTAGGTGTTGAACTGACAAAGATCTTTCAGAAAATTGCATCTTTTCTCTTTTTATGACCTCACACAGGCGATATATTCAATTTTGACACTACTAGCTGGAAGTTTTTTATCTTTTGTACTTGGGATCTTGGGTACTACTAATGTAAATCACACTGGATGTGGTGTTGTAATATAGTTTAGGCATCCCATGGGAAAAAAGAACAGTTTGTTGATGTAAATGTATATTCACTTTTTAGACTGCTGCCACAATTATAGGAAAAAATAAGTTCTGCAAAGGTTTGGAAATCAAGTGTGATACAAGACTTCGAGAGAGAGTAAGTGCCATAAGTGTTTGCTTAAATATTGATTATTGAAAATGCAATTGTTGCTGATCTTAATTTAGTAAATGGTAGACTTAGCAGTAGAGAGCTTTATGTGATGTGTTTTTAGTCACTGAGAATTTATTTTTTACATTTGATACTAAAAATTGTCTGACTTCAAAATTTTGAAGGAAAGCCAAAATTAAGTGATAGTAACTGTGATGCTCTGAATTAAGTATTGTATGGCTTGCATGTGGAAAGAATTATCTTTATGTTTCCTAGTCCTGTATATGAAGTTGAAGATGTACCCTCTGCCTCTCTTCTCTAGCCTGATGACACAACCTGATGTTAACTTTTTGTTTTTACCTTTTTATTTGCATGAAGATTAATGGAAAACTTTCTGCTTAAAATGGAACAATCTTCTTTCCTGATTAGCCCCTTTGCTTCATTACAGGCATAATACTAACATCTGTTTTAATCAGAATAAATAGGTGTTGGATGTTTCTGCTAGTATTAATCACCCTTCCTATGCTGCATTAACAGTATCAGTTGAATTTTAAATAAGGAAATGCTACGAAACCAGAAGTGGATAACATATTAACAGCAGGCAATACAGTGTTTAAAGAGCAGAACATGGTCACAGCGTTTCTCATTGTGATCCCTTTGTCACAAATTCTGGTTCACCCCTTAAATCAGCAAGTTACATGCATACCAGTCTTTTTTAATTGCTTAATCACCCAGTATTTTCAAAAACATTTTGGGCTGTGATACAGAGTTTTACAAGGTATAATCTTAACTTCTGTTCTTTTTTTTTTTTTTTTTTTTTTTCCTTTTCTGGTGTTTGTACTATAGTAGAAATTCCACTAAATAGAAATTCCACTAAAGTTTCTGCAGGCCACTGATTTTAAAGCAACTTTGTAGATAACTGAAATTAAGTTTGAACAGCATGAAAAGAAGCTAAGTTCTTTATAAGAGATATGTCGTTGATTCTATTGAAAAAGTTTTATTCTCTTATGGCTTGCGTTCGTGCAAGAAATTCAGAAAAATCTTCAAGATTAGAATCTTCTTTTCAGTAGTTTCTGAGAATTTATTTCTTTACATCTTTCATAATGCTCTTAAGCAGTGAATTTTACTTTAGGAAAAGGAACTGAGGACCTAAAGTAAATGTGCTTCAGTACAATTAAATTCAGAAGACTATATTCAGAAGGCATGACTATAGTAAGTTATGATGGCAGCAAACTGCATGTACACAGAAATCAGAAAAGTCTTGGTAATAAGCATGTGTCTGTTTCACAGCCATCGACATCTCAATCTATGAAATGTGCATAGCTGTGGGTTTTGACAGTAGAGCAATAAAGTGGAATATTGATGGTGAGGTTCAACCTCCATTGCCTTACCTTTGTGAATGGCAGCATGCATAATGAGAAATGTGGCATTATCACACTAAATCATACTGCTGTTGTGGGTACTAAATGTCTCCAATTGTTCTGGACACTGAATTGAGAAAGATCTTTTGGAAAATTGCATCTTTTCTCTAGTTTAGGCATCCCATGGCAAAAGTCCTTGCTTTTATCAAAATATTCATAATTATAGTTTTTTCGGTGTCTTCAGACCTTCCAACAAAGGACCAAGGCTATCTACTTGGATACATTTTTTTCATCTGTTAATGATAGTGAAGTATTAATCTTCAGTGGTAGAAACGTTAATCCGTATTGCTGTTGTTAAGACATGCCCTGGAGATATGTTCAAGATAAAAAAAAAATGTTAATACGCATCCAACTAAATCTCTTCTAAACTACATTAGAGATTATAAATATTAATTTGTAATGTGTCTACTATTGATCTATAATGATTAGGCAATATGTATGTGTTGTTTGTGGATTTTCTTATATAAAAGTTTCATTTGGAGGCATTATGAATAAATGTGCCATTAAAAATCATTAATTCCATGTTCTATTAGTTCATTTGCATATTGTTTTTGAGATGATTTTTGTCTTCTTTATTTTTGAATAACTAATTTCTAATTCTAATAACATCCTGAAAAAAGGGGGAATAGAATTCCTTCTCTCTTGTGGAAGTTACAGAGGTCTCTAGAGAAAATATTAGTTTATTTTAAGAAAGAAATTATTGTAATATCTTTGCAAATGAAGACTAAATGGAGTTTATGTGCTTGTGAGATGCTTGCAATGCAACCTCCGTTGAATTTTGTTTACTAAGAATTTTGTGTTGTAGAAATGAGTGTCAAGAGTATATGAGTCCAAAGTATATTTAAAGGCACTTCCTCTCGCAACATATGATAAAATGTGAAGAGTAGTTAAGCTTGCACGTTACATTTGAGAATCAAGAAAACAAATCTGAGAGATGTTTGCGTTGGAAGTGCTGTATCCTGCTAAATTCTTTGTAATTTGCCCCTTACAGAAATATGGTGTTGCAGAAGGAAGGCCTTTGACAGACCTCAAGGCTATGGCAAAGGCTGCTGGACAGCAGTGTCCTACATTCACACCTTCTGGAGGAGAAACACTGGATGAAGTATGTAATTTATGTATTGGGCCCATTTCTAGGCCATTTCATTAGGGCAGATACAGCTATTGCTTATTTAGGATCATATTACTGAAAGCTAAGCCCAATAAAAAGTATTTATTTTTCCAAGTTAAAAACACCATTTGACCCAATGGCTACCCTTTAGAGAATTTCTTTAGAGGTAAAATATTGATTCTGACATTGATTCTTCATGAATCTGTTGTATGCAGAAGGCTGATGGCAATTGCTTTCAACCTAGTCTTTGAAGGGTAGAGCAGTTCTTAACAGCGTTCAGTAACTTTAGCACTGATTTCTGAGCCTTGTCTGTGATAAATCTTTTGACTGAAGTAGTAATATCGCAGGCTTTTGAAACCTGAAGTCTCTTACATTCTTCACAACATACTATTCTGACTTCTCTCTTTAGGTAAGAGAACGCGCAAGGGATTTTTTTGAATTTCTGTGTCAACTAGCTGCTGAAGTGGGACAGATCAGAGAGAAGAAAGATGAAGAGATGCATGGGGCAGCAGACAGAAGCTCAGGAACATATGAAGAAGAGTCAGTTTTTCCTTGGACAGATCACTGCGGTGTACGTGAATTTAGCTCTGATAATGATGGAACTTCTAAATTGTTATTAGATGCCAATATCTTAGTTGTGAGCCATGGAGCCTACATGAGGAACTGGGTTAGTTATTTTGTTTCAGATCTCAAGTGTACTTTGCCAGCAAATTTAACAAAGACTCAGCTGTCTTCTGTCAGTCCCAATACAGGAGTTAGTCACTTTATGATAAAACTTGAAAACAAATCAATGTTAAAACCTGAAATTATATGTGTTTGTCTTAATCAGGATTCTCACTTGGTGGATGTTGGTGCTGAATGTGTAGCTTCAAAAATGTTTTAAGAGTTTTTATAGAGGGAAGTAGTTCTCAATTATAATACACACTTGGAAAAAGATATCTATAGTAATCAATGAGATTGACAAGTTATTGACATTGAACTGCATAATTGAAGACATGCATACCTTTATGAAGAGAAGCATACTTCCAGTCACTTATATGTCTTCCGTGCACTTGCTATTACAGTGCATACTTTTAAAAACTGCTTATTATTTGCCCATAATTATTTTGGTTATCTCCATGAGAAAGAATTAGTGGTGGAGGAGTGGAATGGTACCCAAAATATGAGCTATACTGTATTCTTGTTTTATTACAAAATGCTGTATTGTAATGTTAATATACATGTTGTTTTAAAGTAACTTTTTTGACTGCAGTAATATAACTTAAAAAGGGAGATTGCCTAGTGGAACAAGTATGGTGCAGAGCCAGGTGATGTATTCTTGACTCTGATACTAAGTAGCTGTAAAACTCTGGGCAAATCTTTTCCATTTGTAAAATGGGGATGATGATACACCTACCTCGCAGGAGTTTTTGGTAAGAAATGTTAGGGTTGTTGAGACCTCTATTGAAGAGCACTGTACACAACATAAAATATTTATTTTTAATTGTAAGCAGAATGAGCACATAATTGAAACACCGATCTGTATTTTAAAAAGTAACTTTATCAATACTGTAAACTGTACCTGACTGGAATCCCATTGTCAATCACAGTCATATACTTAATGGATGAGTATTTTGGCCTAGAATTAGGCAAGCTTGATGATTGATTGCGTGTAGCTGCTGTTAGTGCTGCATTACTTCCCCACTGGATTGTCTGTAGTGTTACTATGTAAGCTTATCCAACTTATTTATCATCTCTGCATACCTTTTCATTATTTGCATATTTTAAGCTTTAAAAATAAAGGCTCCTGAATAGAACTCCATTTCCTTTGAGATCATAATTCTTGCTAATAATAGTCCATGAAGGCTTGCCCAGATAACATAGGTTCTGTTTTTTGTTGTTGTTTTTCTGGGAAACTCCAGACTATTCTTCAGTAATTAAATGTTACACTTTTTTACTCATGAGGGTCAGTGCTACTCTAATTCTCATAAAAACAAAAAAAAACACACTAATGTTAAAATATCAAGGATAAACTGCTAGCAATTGTATGAAATTAGCTGTTCAGATGAAGATTTTTTTGTCTTGATGTGCTGTTCTGTGCACTTCACCCTATTTGGCTTCTTTGCATTGAAGCAGACACTTGAATTTTGAGAATAAAAAAGAGATTGTTGTTGTTTTGTTGAATAGATGAGTACATATGCTTAATTGTTGCCCAACTAAATGATAACGGAATTGTACAGTCTGACTATAGTGACTGTGCATGGCTTCTTCTGGTCCTGTGACAGTGATTCAATAGGTAAGTCCTCTTGATTCCTAAGTGAACATTGAATGGGGATCTGCTTCTGTTCTCTGTGTTGTTTGTCCGTTACTAATGCTGAAATGTAGAGGGTAATTGTGAAGTGTTCAGCCTTGTAGTAATCAGAGCTAATATTGTAAGGCAGAGTTCTCCAGAATATGGAAACCAGCCTATTGTTTTTAGTTGCAGTGGGGCTTGTTTGCCATCTGCTTCTCTGTCTGAAAACTTGTCCATAGAAAGGAAAGTAGTTTGTCTGATGTGTAAATATGGATACTAGTAACATGTCAGCAAGGATTTGTCTTTCAATTTGCAGGGCCTTAGGTAACATGATGGACTGGACTCTCTTAAAATTGTATCGGCAAGTTAAAATTGAAGGATTTCTACGTTGGTAGACCTTATTATTGATCAGTCAACTACTTTCTTTTTATTTATTTACAGTTACAGACAAAAGCCTCTTCCTTATGGCTCCTCTTTTCCAATATGAGGTAGTTCATGAATGTACAAGGACATCTGGGGAGGTTTTATCTGTAAAGGTTTTACAGCAACGTAGGATCCTGGAAAACATTAAGATTTCCCAGTTCCATAAAAGCAAGCTTTAGTCAAATGACATAATATAAGCAGTCTTTGTTCAAAACAAAAATGTTCTCAAGTATTTCTTTGTTAATAAAAATTTCTGAATTCAGATAGTTGCAATAAATTGTTTAGAAAATTAATAATTTTTCCAAGAAAGCCAGCTAACTAGAAATAACCTTAGTAAGCCAGCTGTTACTGGCATAATATATAATTATGTATGATTGAAATTAAAAAGGGCCTATTTCCTCAAAATAACAGATATGACAACATCAGCGTAAGGAATTACTCATGTTTAGAAGCATCTAAATTTTTTTTCATAAATAAACAGCTACTGATTTCTTGACATACTAAAAGAAACCACAGGAATAAAAATGGGCATGTGGGCTTTTGCATAAAATGCTTGAGCTTTTCATAAAACGTTGTCCATGATTGTTCATATTTATTTCAAGGAAGCTAGTTACATAGCAAGAGGTGTTAAATAGCTTGAACTTTCTATAGTTGCAGTATGTTATGTATGTGAATGACCTCTCAATAGCCACAGAAACAGAAGAAGAGTGCCTAGAATGGATGATTAGCTTACTAAACTTTCTTGGACTTAACTGGTACCAAGACAGATGGTACCACCACAGAAAGCACAGATTGCTCAGCAACAAGTCACATATTTGGGGTACAAAATTGATGCAGGGACGCGGATGCTTGGGACAGCACGAAAGGAAGCGATTTGCCAGACTGCTGAGCTATGCACTCCTAAAGAACTTCTGATGTTCCTTGGAATGACGGGGTGGTGCCGCTTATGGATTCCCAACTACGGAATGATGGTAAAAGCTCTTTACACAATGCTAAAGTCCAGCTCGAAGGACTTAACCTGGGATGGGGAGGCCAGGAGGATGTTCCAGCAGCTGAAACAGGAACTGATGAAAGCCCCTGCCTGGGGACTCCCAGATGTCACTAAGCTGATCTTACTGCTCTCTCATGAGAAGCAGGGAATGGCACTGAGCATGTTGGCACAAAGTCTTCGGAGGACGGTGGTGTACCTTTCTAAACAGCTTGATGAAGTGAGCAAAGTTTGGCCTGGATGTCTAAGGGCTGTTGCAGCTTTGGTAATTAACGTTCAAGAAGCACAAAAATTTACAATGGGACAGAAGATAACTGTATTGGTATCACACACAGTCTCCACAGTGCTAGAGGCTAATGGGGGACATTGGCTCTTCCCTCAGAGATTTTTAAAATACCGAGCTGTTTTAGTGGAGCAAGATGATGTGGAAATAACAGTAGCAAATGTTATTAACCCAGCTGCCTTTCTTAGTGGAAATACAGGCAAGCCTGTATCACATGGCCGTTGAAGCTGTATATTCTAGCAATTTGGACCTGAAGTAGGAACCACTGGAAGATGCCAAAGATTCCTGGTATACTGATGGAAGTAGTTTTGTCTGACAAGGGATTCACAGAGTAGGTTGTGCAGTGACAACTGTTGATGGGTGGTGGAAGCCAAAGCCCTGCCCGCAAATACTTCAGCCCAGAATGCTGAGATAATAGCTCTAACCAGGGCTCTGGAATTGGCAAAGGGGAAAAGGATAAATATATGGACTGTTTCAAAATATGCCTTTAGTGCCATCCGGGCTCATGGAGCTGTATGGAAGGAAAAAGGACTATTGTCAGCTCAGGGAAAAGAGATCAAACATGCTGAAGAGATACTCAGACTTTTGGAGGCAGTACAGCAGCCAGAAAAAGTTGCAATCATGCGCTGTTGGTCGCATCAGAAGGGGAACGACGCTAAAGAAAGAGGAAATATGTTGGCTGATCGTAAAGCTAAACGAGAAGCAGAAGGTGAGGTGTTGAAGGCCTCCTTGATCCCAGATGGTAAAATCCAAGTGGACATTGAGCCATGGTACTCAAAAGAGGATTGGAATTTAATAAATGACCTAGTAGGGCAGATGAAAGAGGAGGGATGAGCTGTCACATCATCAAGGAAGGTAGTTATACCGGCAGCCATATTATGGGCTGTAGCAATGACATAGGAAGACCCACTGGGGAGCTGAAGCATTATATAAATTCCTTACACAACAGGTGGTAGCCTGGAATATGTATACTACTGTTAAGCAAGTAACCCAACATTACAAAATAACCCTAGGAAAGGTTGTAAGGTTCAGCTAGGGCAAATAGGAAGAGGAAATTATCTGGGGCAACAATGTCAGGTGGATTTTTCTGAACTCCTAAGAAAAGGGGAGCATAGATATATGCTAGTCCTAACAGATATCTTGTCAGGATGGCCTGAGGCATACCCTTGTCGAACAAATAAGGCTAGAGAAGTAACAAAAATTTTGTTGCAAGAAATAATTCCAAGGTTTGGGGTGCTGGGGGTGGTCCACATTTTATTGCTAAAGTTGTTCACCAAATTAGCACCTTATTGGGAATTGATTGGTAATTGCATACACCTTATAGGCTGCAATCAAGTGGCCAGGTAGAAAAGATGAACCATCAAATCAAGCTGCAAATAGTTAAACTTGCTCAAGAGGCCGGGATTCCATGGCCACAGGCATTGTCCTTGGTCCTTTTAAGAATTTGATCAAAACCCCGAGCCAAGGAAGAATTAAGTCCATCCAAGATTCTTTATGGGCAGCTGTATAATATTATATATTGTATACATATTTTATACATAAATAAATATATAAATGCATATTATATATTATATATATGTATAATATACTGCCAAATATTATGGCAGTCAACACAGGCATCTTCCAGCATGTTGGAAAAGGGCTGTTCTTGAGGAAAGCATACAGATGACTGTGCCTCTAAGTGCGTCTTCTCACGATGAGCATTTTGAATGGACACATAGATAGAGGAGGGCAATTAGGATGATTAAAGAGCTAAAGCATCTCTTCTATGAAGACAAGCCAAGCTGGAGCTTTTGAACTTGGAGAATTCTCTACTGTTGACTGTTTAACAAACTCTCAGAGAATGAGAAGCAATATGCCGTATTCACTGATGGGTCCTGTCATACTGTGGGAAAGCACTGGCACACTCCCCCAAACTTGCCAAGGCAAACACTGTGTGCTTACAACGGTGGAAGGAACCACCAGATGGCTAGAAACATGTCCCATGCTCCATCCCACTCCCAAAAGTACGATCCTGGGCCTTGAAAAACAAGATATCCCAGAAAGAAATGGGATTCATTTACGAAAAAACCTCACAAACACACAGGCCACAAAGCATGCCATTAAGAGGTTATATCACATCCCCTGTTGTGCACAAGTCTCTGGGAAAATTGAAAAATACACTGGACTGTTAAAGACTGCGGTAAGAGCAATGGGTCCTGGGACATTCAAACATAGGGGCACACATTTAGTTAAAGCCACCTGGTTAGTCAACACCCATAGATCTGTCAGTCAAGCTAGTCCTGCCCGATCAAACCTCTTGTGTATTGTACAAGAAGATAAAGTCCCCATAGTGCACGTGAAAAACATGCTGGGCAAGACAGTCTGGGTTATTCATGCCTCAGGCAAAAGCAAGTCTTTTTGTGGGATTGTTTATGTTCAAGGACCTGGGTGCATTTGGTGTATAACGTGGAAAGATGGAGACTTCCAGTGTGTACCTCAAAGTGTTCTCGCATTTTTCCTAGTCTTCATTTTGCTACTGACATACTTTAAGAAGCCTTTCATGTTGTCTGTGACCTCCCTCACCAGATTTAATTCCAAATGGGCCTTATCTTTCCATGTTGCATCCCTGCATGCCCTGACAACATTTCTGTACTCATCCCAATTGGCTAGACTCCTTTTCTACATTTCTTAAACTTTCTTCTTCCGTTTGAGATTTTTAATGAGCTCCTTGCAAATCCATGTGGGTCTCCTGCCAGCTTTGCCTGATTTCTTTCTCTTAGGGATGCACCGATCTTAAGATTGGAAGAAATGGTGCTTGAATGTCAAGCAGCTGTCTTGAGCTCCCCTACATTCACAGAATCACAGAATCAAAGAATGGCCAGGGTTGGAACAGACCTCAAGGATCATGAACCTCCAACCCCCCTGCCACATGCAGGGCCATCAACCTCCCCATTTAATACTAGACCAGGCTGCCCAGGGCCCCATCTAATCTGGTCTTGAACACTTCCAGGGACGGGGCATCCACAACCTCTCTGGGCAGCCTGTTACAGTACTTCACCACTCTCTCTGTAAAGAGACCTCTTTGAAAGGGTTGATGACTGCAGGATGAGGGGTGTTACCGGTCCTGCGGTTATCAACCCTTTCAAAGGGTTGATTCCCCTCCCTTCTGTAGGCTCCATTTAGGTATTGAAAGGCTGCAATGAGGTCACCCCACAGCCTTCTTTTCTCCAGGCTGAAATTCCAGTGCTCTAATCCATGGGATGCATCCAAGTAGGTCATTGAAGTGGTTACACCTTCCACGTTAACGAACAACACATTCTTCCCCCACTACCTGTGTCAAGAAGTTGTCTTCCACACATTCCAGGCATCTCCAAGTATGTTTCTTCTATCTTGCATTATTGCTCTGCAGCATGCTTCTTTTTATTTCCCTGTGCACAGCTTGAGTGTGCTCAAAAGTTCCCAAGTCAGTACTGAGATTTTAAATGTGGTAACTAAGTGATAATACTGATTTTTGTATAATGCCTTGACATCTATGAAGTTTTGCATATGCTTCAATCCGTATTGCGTATTTCTACTGTGCTTCTTCCTCCTTTTAAGTCCATAGATCTAATATTAAAGCAATGGGAGGAGAAGGGGATCTTGGAGGAGAGAGAACCCCACCTACCTGATTTCTCCCACTGAAGTCCACTGTCTTCATACCTTCAAATGCAGCAGTACTAAGTGGTACTTAGTAAGTAATATGATGTTTCTCTTGGTAATGAAACACAGAAGATGCGAAAGATGCTACTAATGGCTTTGACTAACACTGACTGGACTGTACAGAGCACCATAGATTATCCATGGTGAGGGAGCTCTGCAAGGAAATAATCTGTCAGACCTAAGGGCACTTAGTCATTTTGAAGATCTCTGTTAGGTCTTTGTAGGCCGGGGGACCATCATGGGAAAGAAATGTTCTGCAATTTATTTAATCCATGATGTGCCTGCCGCAAAACAAAGCCTGAGTACAGGAATTCGAATGGGGTTAGAATATAGCAGTAATATAAACAGCAGCAATAGTAATTTGCCTAATCCTAAAACCTTAAAGCCAAAATCACTTTTCCTAGCAAGACTGAACTGCTAAACCAGTAGTTTTCTGTTGCTATTTTTTTGAAAAAGCAGATGCCAGTAGATGTGACAATCCCTTCAAAGTCTGTTTAGACCTATTAAGGCTTTGTTTTTCCCATCATATTTCACCTAGTTTTCACAGCTGTGGTACATGAAACAGCCAGAAATCCTCAATTTTTAAAGCTGAGAATCACAGAGGATAGCAGGACACACATTTTCAGGAACAAGTAGTACTGTTTGTTCATGCAAGTACTTCTGGAACAGTGGGCCCAAATGAACAACACAAAATCAGCCATTTCTAGAGAAAGAAATATTTATTGGTGCTTTTATTTTAATAGTTACTTTAATGGTCACCACAATTCATTGTTATAAATATTTATAAATATTCTGTGGGACGTAAGACCCACTCAAATAAATAAATAAATATTGCAATATTTAAAAAGTAATGCTTTCTAACTAGCGGGTGATGGCCAGCATCTCCATTGAAAAAATAATTCTCCTGACACTTTGATAAAGTTTCTTTATAGTTGGAAATCTGTTTTTTATGCAAAATTTACTGTTCATTCATTCAACACACAAGGATTAAATCTCTGAGCAACACTTACTGTCTTCTTATGCACTGATATAGAGATAGCATAGAGTTTTAACCTTAGAGATTTTTGCCATCAAAGCTTAATTTGGATTGAGACAGAACTTTTCATGATTCAAACTTCTGTAGGTCTGATGACTTTGTGTCCTAGAGAACTCTGTGGAGCACAGAAAAAAATTATGTTTGTGTAACCGCAGTAGAAAGTTCTCAAGGAGAGAAAGCCAACAATAGTAAAGGAACTAAATAAAATTATTAAACTAGAACATAAAATCGTCTTCCCACTGTATAGGCAACAAGGTAAAAATTCTTGTGTTTTTTTGAATAAGCAAGAAAACACATAGCTATCCCCCTGACCTGCAATTCCCCAATCCATTAGAATAACTTCTTTCCTTTAAAAATTAATTATAAACATGATAATAATAAATAATTTGTGAGACATAACACTTGGTCCAATCCTAATCCTGTATGAATTAAGAACTGCACTATCTGGCAAAACCTTTGTAGCAGCAGAATCAGATAGTGTGATTATTCTAACATAACTACTTGGAGGTTGTAGATGAAAATATATTTTATGTGTGTATATTTATATATGTATGTGTAGATTACTTAAAATGCTGTCAGCATGACAAACCCTGCAGTGAATGTTCAGCAACTTTCATGAAAACAACACAGTAAGCCTTACTTTTGATATTGTAACACTATTCAACTTCAGTGGCTTCAGTGAATTACTTCACTAAACAGTAGGAAAAGGAAGACTAGAATCTAGCCTGACATCTTATGTGCTATTTCTGTGAAAAACGCCGGATGAAACATACCATTTTCAGACTGGTGTCAGGCTATTAAATATGCTATTAAATAAAATGGAAGAAAGTGCACAGACACCAAAAATACAAAGATGTTTTCACATATCTGCCATGCTGGAATTTTCTCCATCTGTTGATTTCTAATGCTATTGATTTCTGCTGAAGTATATATCAAAAACTTTTTCAGAATCACATGTATTTAAAGTTCCAGGAATATATGACTACAAGCAGATGAAATAAATGAGAAGAAGTGCTAAATATATATACAATATTCAGAATCCTCTATGTAGCTCCATTAAAACCAGTGAAGCTCTACTAAATTTAACCATTTTTCAACTAAATTACAAAGAAAAACTCAACTCAGCAAATATCTTAAAGATTGGTAAACTTCACATGTATACGTGGAGTTTACATTTTGGTAACTAACTTACCCATGACATATGTCAATCTAGATGCCTAGATTTTGTCAACATTTAGAAATCTGATAATATTAAAGTCATTTCACTCTTACAGACATAAAGCATCTGATGTCTGCTTAGAATTAGATAAAAACTTTGATGTCAAACTTAGATGCTCCTTTTCTAAATACATGCCTTATTTTTTACTCATTAGATGTGAGTCTGCATTAACCATTAATAATTCACCTATGGGGCATAATCCGGGGGGATTTTTTCTCTTGGAGAATTCAGCACTGGGCAAAATAAACTAGCCTATTTGGCATACTACTGATCCTGGTACTTCTCTCTGGGTTAGAAACATGCAAAATTAATGAACGTTTCTATATTGCATTTCCTTATTGTGTTGCTTATAATTCACTTTGCTTATAATTCGCTTCACTTATAATTAAGTGAATAGAGAGATGTGATAGAGAACTTGAGAGAATGGTGAGACTCAACTTTTCTTTTTCCAAACCTCAGCTTGGATTCAATAGGTGTCACAAATGACTGTCTACAAGGCCATTTAATCCCTGTCAGCTACTCCAGTTTTCTTTGTGCACTGCTTTTTTTGACACCAGAGTGGTCACTTTTGACTCCTATGGGCACGAAGAGACCGAAGCTCTAATCTCAACACTTACGAATATATATAGCAAGTTTTATATGATATAACACATGTTGGTCAGTTAGTCTGCTGTGCTTGCAAGTGAGCTAGTAAGAAGATTCTCTGCTTCTGCTGGAGTTTCAAATCCTCAAAGGTTCAGTTCTTCTTCCAGACACATCAGTAACATAACACTAGTTCATCATTACATTCAAGTTAATTCTGTTTTCTACTTATGCATACTAAAGGTATTTCAGACCATAAAATATTTGGTTTCTATTATTCATTTTGAAAATGGATCGTCCTTCCAATAAAGCAGAGTGCAACACCCTTTTTCAGTAAACTGTCATGCATAAGGACAAAATTTGAAATATTTTTTTTTTCCAATGTCCTTCAGGGTTCTAGTAGCCACCAGAAATCAGATTGAATGTTTTAGGCACTTCTGTCTACTATATTCATTCATATCATCAATTTTCAAATTGTTGCCGTTATCTCGTAATGTAAAAGCGAGGACTAGCATACCTCCTGGCACCCATCATAGCGTGTGGGTCATCTGGGTTGACCACATCATTCTGATTGACTCTCATGGGTTCTCTGGGCACATGGGAAAAGTCCATTTGCAGTTGCAGCTGAGACCCTAATGCAGAGACCTTTCTCTGTGGGACCAGGATCTGGTGAGGATCCATTGGATCAATATCTGCACTTCTAGTGTTTCTGTGGGGTTCAGGTGTGTTGAATCGAAACAAAGGGATTTCGTTTCTCCTGGACAAAAACTGGGAGTACGGTGGTGGATTCATACCAGGGAAGAAAACTTGCTTGGTTCTGCCTAAGCTAACAAGAAAACTGTGCTTGAGAGATTGGTACACATCATATCCATTTTCCAGTGTTCTTTGGTTGAACACGCAGTCCTCTTGGCTGAAATAATGCTTAGAGAAAAAAAAAAAAAATACAAATGTCAACAAAGGAATCTGTTGAAAAAAAAGCACCTGCTAAAGAGGAAAAGACAGACAAGATCCTGCAAAAGGAGTTTTCCAATCTTCCAGGTCTGCAACTCGGACAACTCGTGTTAATCCAATATGGAATTTTTAACAGAGGTGTTATTGAGCCAACTGCTTTCAACAGAGGGCTATATTGTATGAATCTATACTACAGCAAGATTACAAGATCTCATTGCATCTCTTTCTGCTTTCATATATTCCAGCAGGAACTCAGATGAGCTCTTTATCAGCTCTAGAATTCAGTACAATCAAAGATGAAAGAAAGTTTAACCTAAGTGGCAGGTTCTCAGCTTGCCAAAATCTACATCCTACTGCTGTAGTTGTACAGATTTGCCGTAGCTGAGGAAATGGGTTGTATGTAGCAGACTGTGCCTGTGCGTGTTATTTGTAAAGGTAACTCACCGATCCAAAAATGTCTCCTTTCATGTCCATGCATAGGTAGCGTCCACTCTTCACTCCTGTGATTATAACACAGCCAGCACCCTCAGACTTGATCATTAGGGCACCTGGTTGAGAAAGCAAACATGTCAAATCCAGAATTCCATTTGACACCACACTCTTGCCTTACTGATCCACACACTGACTAGAAATGTACTTTGATGGATTTGAACCCATCTTCTATGTCATTTCGGACTATTGTGCACCCTAGATCAGGTTCGATGTGGCTTTGTTTGATCTCTTCATGCCTTGTTCCAGTGCAGCACTAACATTCCAAACAAATTTTTTTTCTAACATCCCAATTGAATCCCCAAGTCCCACTCTGGGGCGGTTTTTCCTTTGTTCTGTCCATGGCCATGACCAGAGGGAGTTTGATTGCCTCATCTTTATGACTGCCCATAGCAACTGTCCTGTGATATTCACTTTAAACTACTTTTTACTACATTAAATAAACTTAGCTCCCTCAACCTTTTCCAAAATTGTTTGTGTTCAAGGCCACTGACTATCCTGAAAACTCTCTCCTAGAACAGTTCCAGTTTCTCCACATCCATCTCAGAGTTTTTTATAGTACTCCAAGACCAGGTTTATTGGTGCTAAGTAAAGGCTGAAAAGTAATATTTCTTGATCTGCTGACCACAGGAGATGGCTTGCCATCTTCTTAAACAGAGTATGCATCCCCTGCAACCCTTAGTCCCTACCCAGGAGGGCTGCATACATCAAGCCTCCTCCCAGCCTGAGCAGCACTTTGGACTTTCTGTTTACCTGGAATCTCAGTGGTAGTGGTAGTGCTGTGACCTGGCAGAAATTCAGTCACCCTCCCTTTCATGACTCCATTAACTGTTTGATTTCAAACCCTCCTGTGAGCATTCAAAATATATTTGGATTTTTTTTCATGACAGATATGGCAAAACATGACTTTTTACTATCTGTTTTCTCTTTTGCATCTCCGTGATTATTGCCCAACATGCCTAAAAACAAGTTTTATAAAGCCCATAGATACACAGGAAAAATAACATTAAGACAGAGCAGACATTCCTACAAGTGTTTCATCAGTAATTCCTTATAAGAGAAACAGGGGGATTGGATTATTTTTTTTCTTTGATAAACTAAACTTCTAAAATTGTCTTTTATTCCTTATGTTATTTTGCGCAAGTATCACAAGATGTGCTTATTAAATATAATTGTGTGGATGAAGGACATGTTATGCAGTTGAAATAAAAATGACTTTATGATGCATAGCTACTTGTGTGCATAGCTACTGCTAAAAGATAAGTAATTTTGGAATCCTATCTCAGAACTCCGTGTCCTAAAAAAAAAGACAACCAAACCAAACCAAACTACACCTTTTTATTTTTATTTTATTATTATTATTATTATTAACTAGCTAATATGTTCAAGCAGGTATCCAGCAAAGAATTCCTGAATTTTCCATGAAAATAAACTATGATAGAACTTTCTGGTTACAAAAGGGAACAATTTCTTCTGATGAACTCCAAAGGCTTAGCACTTCATTTATTACAGTCCGGACTTTCACGGTTTCCCCCCATTTTATCAACTGTTGCATGCTTAATTACCCACATTCTATGCACAACTGAGTTTCTGCCATGCATCTGCATTAAATACACATATCTAAAGTTTCTCTTATAAACCAATTTTCAACAAAGAGTGATACTGACACACTTAGAAGAAAATGACATAATTTTAGTAGTAAGAATATCTCCACCCCAAAATGTTTTATGGCCATAATCAGGTTTTCACAACTGCTATGGTGATTTTTTTCAGTGCAGTGCTATCACTGCAGTGGAAAGTAGCTCTTTGGAATATGTCATCATCAATACTAATAAAATAAAAAAATTCCACAAGAAACTGTGGGTAAAATCATGAAATGAAGGATAATTCAGGTAACTTTTGCTTGCAGAGCATCACAGGAACCACACAACTTTAGTTATCTTCAACAAAGATAGATATTCCTCACCTGTTATATTTCTTTGAGGCAAATTATTTGTTAAACAAAATGAGTATTATAATTGTGTATGTTTTTGATTCCATAGCTCTGCTCCTTTATTTGCTTTCCATCCAAGAAGATGGAATTTCCTACAGGTAATGAGAAAGCAAAACTCTTGTTAGCCCTCCCCTGCTCCCATGAAGACAGAAGGTCCGTAATAAGTTACTTACTGTAAATGGTTTGGTAAGGAACACCACTGATGTGGCCATCAGCATTGATTTGGAGATGGAAGCTGTTCCTCTCTGTAGAAGTGTACAAGTGCATCAGCTGATCTCCATTTCCCCAGCTGGGATTCAGCAGCGGAGAGGAGTTGGGGAAGCCGACTGCAGCCTTCAGGATACAGAGCACAAGCAGCATGTACTCCAGGCAGCTGCAGGGACTGGTGTGTGGCATCGTTCTCAGCTCTTAGTGGCTGTTCAGTATCTGAAACTTGATACCCCTTTGTGCTTCTCACTTTCCCTTGTTTGTCTGTGTCTGGAGCAAGAATCCTCAGATAAGTTCCCTTCTTTGCAGGGGCTTATGAAGAGCAGGAAAAGTGACATCACACAGGAAAAAAAAACTTGTCCACATCCTTGATTTTTGTCAAAGCAACATTTTAAGTTTTCCAAAACCTCAGGGGAAGGAAAGCACGTAGGATCTCTGGGCAAGGTGTAGGGGGAAAAAATATAAGGTTTCTAAAGACAGCTCACAAAAGCTAATCATATGTTCAAATGTTATCGACAAACTTGTGACATCTTAAAGTTTCCCATGCCTCTACTGTTAAATCCAGAAAGAGCAATCCACTGTAATTTCTGTGAAGAGAAGAAAATGACCTGTTAAATTTATCTTTTATTTTCTTCTCAGATTTAGATTTCTACCTCCCCTCTTCATTTCTAAATTGCATTCTGATTTTTTGAAAACAGCAAATTAAAGCCAAAAACACAAATAAAAAAAAAATCACAGATATATCACAATCTGAGAATAAGATGTTCTGGGTCTGATTCCTTCATTATCATGTGAGTTTAGCAGTGTTTGTTGGACTGATACCTGTGTTGCCTCATTTAAGCAAGTGAAACTTGATGTGCACACATCTCACTCCAACTAAGCTCTCCCTTTTATTTCTCCTGTTTGAATCACTTAAATAATTTGGAGTTGACCAAATAGCTGAAGATAGCTGCAGAACACTCGGAATCTGCAAGTTGTTCCCTTGTTACATGTTTGGTTAGCAGTCTTTTAGAGAGCCACACAGATTAGCATGGCTAGAAGCTAAACTGAAACTCCTATTTGCACATTTCTATTGCTACAGTATAGCAAACGATTGGAAAAGCTACAAAGGGATGTGAGTAAATTGAAAAGTAATAAATGTAAAATGATGTTAAAATTGTTCCAAGATACCTTCTCTGCTTTTTGTTTGTCCTGACGATGTACAACAGTTTCATCAGCAACTTTTCTGATTTAAAAAGATTTAGATTGCTTATCTTAATATCTTAATCTGCTTACTGTATAAAAGTTCTGTACTAATGAGGTTCTGGCTATACAGATTAAACAACAGTGATAGGAATACTTGTGAAAGTAGGCTGTATTTAGCTGTTTGCTTGTTTGTTTCAGAAATGAATATGATGAACAGAATACTAAACAATAAATGAATCACTTTTTAAGAAGACACCTGGAGTTTTTAAGTGTAGTGGTCCTAGATTCACTGCTTTCAGGCATAGATGTTAGTAAGTTACAGGTTTTAGTTAGACACTGCAACATTCTTTGTTCCTTCAACACCTGTGGAGCAGTGCCATAAGCACAGAAATATATTCAAACTTGATAAAGCTATGACAGTTGATCTGATGTTTTAAAGTTTAAAACTAGCAAAGCTCTGCCAAATTCTTCTATCACACCTGTGTAAATCTAGAAACTTGCACCTGTGTAAATGACAGCATTCTCTAGCCAAAGTGTATAAGGGTCAATCTGAGCAGATTGACAAAACTGTATTTACTGAGAAGCAATCTAGGCTACAAACATTTCACTGGTTGTAGCTTCTGAAATATTTTGCCGTTGTAATTTAAAAGCTATCTAAGAAGGAAAAAAAGCTTTTTTTCTTTTCCATTTCCCTTTTTAGGTGTATCTATTTAGTGTTAAAATTATTCACTTTTTTTTTTTTTTTTTGATCTGGTAGTCAAACATAAGTGTTTCTATTATTTTTTTTCTTTTGCTCTCTTTCATTTGAGTAGTGTAGAAATGTGGATACGAATATCTCAGAAGCAGTTACAAAGGTTTCCACAAGAGGCACATGTATTTTTTTGTTATTTGTGAATGCAGTTTTTCTCATTCAGTATTTCACATACGTTATAAAGCCCTTCTGTGCTTATCATTATGCAGTGTTCTGAACTCTTACTGAGGTCTTAGCTGCATGGAAAGAGTTCTGTGGTGAAATTCAGGCCATTTCTTAGCGTATGTCAGTTTTCATAACCTATTTATCTCCTTTTTTTTTTCTTCTTGTTAATATCTCAGAGAAGTGAAGAGTACTTTCATGTGCTTAAATTGTTACACATTTTTAGAAGATTCTTATTGTGTCAGCAAAATTCCGGACAGTTGAGTATAAGCTGCTGGGCTAAAACAAATATATTAAACTCTCTTCTGGAAAAAGAATAGTAATGTGGATTTTACCTTATCACAAACATTTCTGTTTCAAAGTGCTGAAACATGGAAATAGGGTAGTTCCTGCTCTGAGGAACCTACGCCTTTAAAAAAGTAAACTGGATGCTTTGAAAATAGCATTGTGAGAACATTTGGAAGCTTGAAATGTGCTGGTGGGGAAGGACAGGGCTGGCCTATGCTTTAGTAACTAACACAGAGGTTTCTACCATGAGGATGGCCACATTGCTGTGCCTTCCACTTCCCGGTAGGGATACCTGACAGCAGTGCTAAGTGTCACAGTGGTGTGGAGATGTCTTTGTAAACAGCCTGCAAATGTCTGGGTAATGTTGACAACCTGAGGTACCCACCCGATGTGGGTGCTGAGGATCCCTAAGATAAAGTGAGAAAATTCTCACTTTGGAACCAGGTTGAAAGAAAGGGATAAGTAAGACAGGCCTCAGCTTTTAGGCTGAAATGTATTTGAGAAAACTGTTGATGTTAAGCATTTTACTGGATCCCGTTCTCCTTCCCTCTTCATCCCATTAGCATTCAGCTGGACCAGGTGACTCAGTTGTGACACCTGAAGCCTTGTGTGTCACTCATACAGTGTGTACTGGAAGTACTAGCCCAGGACGCATGAGAAGGTGGGCAGAGCACACCAGATAGCTGTAAATGGGCCATCTGGATTTCCGTGCTGAATAAAGCAAACATGCAGTGAAAGGTTTTGTAATTTAATTAAATATGATCTTTTAACTGCAAATTATACTCAAAACTGTAAGCAAAATGAACTGAATTAAGGTCATGGGAGCAATCTAAGCTCTGGCTTTATCCTAGTTTAACTGCTTTGAGTCTTTTTTTTTAAATCAAAATGTACAGTAAGTACACTGACAACCTTGATCTCAGCAAATACATCACCCATTCAGGTGCTAGCAAAGTAACTCCATTTGTTTATTCATTTCAGTCAACTGCAGATGACTTCCAGGGAAAAGACAAGCTTTTTATAACAAATTGAAGTTTCTACAAGTGATTGTCCCAGTTTTTTCAGACATCCTGTAAGTTTTTTATTCATGAACCACTCAATATAATAGGATTGGCTACCAGATCTCTCCTATCAGTAAAAATACATGTTCCCTTACGGTGCCAGACTGCTTTCATCATGCAGGAGCACCTGTAGCATGATTGCTTAATAAAACATACTGACCTGTGTTTAAACAGGCATGTGTCTTGTCTTTTGCAGACCTCCGCATTATCTAGGAGCAAAGAGATGTTCACCATCAGCCTGCCTGTCTTCCCTGCTAGGTTCTACTTGGTGTGTATGTGAGAACAGGGGAAGAATTATCCCTTCCGAATGTTTAGGATGTCCTCAGAAAGCCTTTTGCTCTCTGTTGTTTCAAAGACTGCAAAGAGTTTGGGTGGACAGATTTGAAACTACCCCTGCTTCTAACACTTTCATTTGCATTGCATCACTTCAAAGAGTGAGAGAAATCAGACCTCCTTCCTCTCCCTCCTATTCCTTAAAGTTGCTGTCATCATTGGCTCTGGGACAATCACATCTTCTGCATTAGAAATACAAGGGTGGAATGCCCCTTTACTAGTTTTTCTAAGGAAAATTACACACTAAGTCAATGCTATGTACAGTGGATGCTCTGTGTGCATGTGTGTGCATGGGTTTTCACCACAGACTTTACCCAGTGTTGTTAAACACATCCTGAATGACCTTATTTGGATGTCCCATTCTTATCAACTGCCCACGGCTAAAGCAAACATCCTGGCTGTCTTCACCTACATGAAACAAATGAAGTAAGCACAGCCCACTGGATCTTGGACTGCAGTATGCATTAGCAGTTTCTTCAGTATACTTGCCAAATATATAATTTTTTGTCTTTCATATTTCTCTCCTCACTTTTTCTTTACATAGCAGATATTTTGGAAATCCATTTCCAGTTTCAGAGTACTAAGTCATGTATACCTGCAACACTAGAGTAGCTTCTTTGATGCCTCTCTTTGCATGGTGCAGAATATAAGGTTTTCTTGACAAATGCCTGTTTTTTCTTCTTGGTTCTTTTATTTCTAGTTAGGCAGAAGATTGGTACAAACTTTCAGCTCTGGTTTGCAATTCCCAAAGGGAGGTAGATTTATATAGTTGATTTTAGAGACTATGGGCTTTCAAAATGTAACACAACATAGATAGGTAAAAGCAAAAAGCCCAGATATTTCCATTATATTCTGAGGACAAAAATTGGTAAGAAATCTGAGTTCCCTGTTCAGGGAAACATCTCAGATGGATATTTGTGATGTTATTTGTGCTGTACTACTCCAACTGTCTGAAATAAAAGACCTCATTCCTCCTCCATCTGAAATTACTAGCAGAGCTACCAGTCTAAGCAGAACCAGTCCCTAAAAAATCATGTTTTCTGTTATTTCAGCAACTGAATTTTCTTAGGTACTGTGGAATAGAGAATGATCACAATGTGCAATGTGAGCTGCTGAAACCATCCATTTCCAAAGATACACTTCCATTTATTGAAATAAATAAGTCTCCCAAGCCGTGGTACCTGTTCATTTAGGGATGAGAAGACTCTTCCGCATATGGAGAACTGATTCTGAAGTTCAGATACAACCTACCCCATAGATCAGTGAATATCCTTGGTGGTAGGTTGATGAACAGATGGACTTGAGCTAGAGTGAGAGAAATGAAAAAAGTTGGTGAGGATTTGGGGGTGAACCCCAACAGAGGAGTGTGTAAGAGGCAAGTGTTCAAAGTGAACAGCAGTAGTGTGTGTGGGGGGGGAATTCATCAAGGAAGAGAGCAGATTTCTTATCCTGTTTTGCTGCAGGACCTGTACATGAGTGAACTCTGAGGTAATCTGCTTGAAGGACACAGGAAGCTGTAGTACATGCACTTTTCCAGTGTCTTGTGACAGTAAGTTCTGGTAATCTGTGGCTCAATATATATATATATATATATATGTTTATATATATTTAAATGCATATTTAGATTTCTCAGCGTGCAGCTTGTGATTTCTTCAAAGGTACTTTAACAGTGAAAGAGTTTCAAGTCAATTCTGTTCTTATACAAAAACTAGTATTAGTTCTCAGATGTTTTTAGTCCTCAAAGCTAGATAGCCAGGCCAGTCTGAGCTTTCTCCTGGAGGTATCTGCATTTTTTCATTGTGTGTTCTTTGATGGTTGCTTTGGTACTCATATTCCAGTATGAATACTTTGATTCATTTTAATCCTCTACAAAATAAAATGCACATGCCCGGAAGTAAGAACCTGTAACATTTGTCCATCCCTTCTTTCTCTTTTCATCTCCTTTCATCTCTAGTATTTCCTATTTTCTCTTGAAATGCTCCTGATTAAGTTTCTCAGTCTCATCTGAGAGAGCTTGAACAGTCCAAATGTCCCCACTGAAGCTGGAATTGAGTCTTCTCATGTGAGAAGCACACCAGCAAGCTTTAGCAAGCTGCAGGACTGGTGCAGGCAGATGGCAGAGCTCAGCCACAGAGATTGATACACAGTGTGACACTGAATATATGTGCAGAAATAAGTGTTGCAATTGGTTTCAATTGTATTTATAGAATCATAGAATTGATCATGTTGGAAAAGACCTTGAAGATTATCAAGTCCAACCATGACCTAACCATACTGCCCTAACTAACAACCCCCTGTTAAATCATGTCCCTGAGCACCACATCTAAACAGTTTTTAAACACATCCAGGGATGGTGACTCAACCATCTCCCTGGGGAGTCTATTCCAGTGCTTAACAGCCCTTTCTCTGAAGAAGTTTTTCCTGATATCCAACCTAAACTAACCCTGGTGCAACTTGAAGCCATTTCCCCTCATCCTGTCACCTATCACCAGTGATAAGAGACCAGCCCGGCTCTCACTGTAAGCACCTTTCAGATATTGAAGAGAGCAATAAGGTCTCCCCACAGCCTCCTTTTCCCCAGACTGAACACCCCCAGTTCCTTCAGTCTCGTAGGGCATATTCTCCAAGCTCTTCACAGTCTTGTTGCCTTTCTTTGGACCTGCTCCAGCACCTCAGTGTCCTCTCTGTACTGATGTATTTATTAATTTATTTTCCCCCTGTAGGATAACTATGATAGTCTCCCCTTCATCTGTGGGGCTGGAGAGCAAACAGATACACAGCAACCTTCAAAGGGCTCCTCTGGGATACTCAGTAATTTAGGGGCTGACATTCAGCTGTTTGTGGAGTATTTTGCCCCCAGGAGTACTGTTAACTTCCACTTCAGTTTTTTTTAGTACTGGAAACAAGATCAGTATAAATAGAAATGTGTCCTATGAGAATCCTCGCTTTCCTATGCCACTTCTTGGACTCATAGAGATGAAGTAGAAAACTCAGCTTTATGGATGCTGCTTCTGACTTGCAACTTCCTACTCTCTTGTAAAAACCTAGAACGGTTGGTAGAACTTAAGATGAAATACAATGTTATAAGATGCAGTTTGCTAGCATAGCAAACTTTTTGCTGTCTTTGAAGGGCATTTGTTTTCCAAATGTAATGCAAGTTTGAGAAATGCATGCTTTTGCACATGGGGCTAAAATACTGGAAATGACAGCTTTCTAAGAAGAATCAAAGTTTTAAAAGATTTTTATTGTTGTTTGTTTTTAAGGAAAATGTTCTTATTTGGCTTTCAAATGTGTTTTGGGGAAGAAAAATTCAGTACAGTGTTCACAAAACAAATTTTCAACTTTCAATTTTACCTAGATATAACTGAAGATGGTGCAGACTAATCACACCACAGCTTTGCGCTTGAATTTTAGTGATTATGAAGTATCTTATTTCTTTTCTGAAGAACATTTTTTAAGTGGGCCTCTCTAGCTTCAGTATTGTTTCAGATGTAAATAAATAAAATGCAACTATCCCCCTTCTCCCCCCCCCCCCCCCCCCCCCCCAAAAAAAAATGAATTGGATAATAATAATGTCCATGAAAAATACTTTGTTTCAGATGGTCTGCTCTAACACCCATTTGTAATTTCATAACAAATTCTGTACAGAAAATATACATTAAAATCCAGTAAGAATAACAGTAATTCAGGGTAATATATACTACAGTCATACGTTGCAAAAGTTTTAGTTGGAAATAAATTAAAAATGCTTCCCACGAGAGTGATAAAGCACTACAGCAAGAGCCTGAGTGGCCTGATCCATTTGGGAGTTTACCCTTTTCTAATCTTGGGCTGCACTAGAAACATCCTGGGGCCCCATTCCATCTATATCTTTCAGTGAATTTAGGAGTGAATTTATGTCTCTGCATTTATTGACAGTTTCAAATAAAATATTAGAATAATTTTCCATACTTACAAAGAAAATGAGAATAGATAATAAACTGTGCTCTAACATACTTTTAAACTTACTTTGGTCTCTTTGATTCACACATTTCACTCTGATGATTCTATAGTCTGGAAGAAGAAATAGAAATATTTAGGCCAAAGAAATTAAGAGTTAAAAATGCAATAAGGGAGAGAGGAAGAAAAATAAAAAGACAAAATATGCAGGCAATCTCATCATCAGCCAAGGGCTTTTGTTCTGTGCAGCAGTGATGACATAGCATGTGAATGATACAGTTAAAATTGCTTCAGAATTGCTGCACTTGTTGCTGTTTAGCACTTTAGATTTATTTTTAGTGGAATCTCTTTGAAACTAAAATCTGGTATAAGAAACATGTACTGTGGAAATTTTAAATAATTTCTGAATCTGAAAACCTGAGTTCTGAATATGAAAACCTGAAGGCCATGATTGAAGCAAGCATTATCCAGTACTTCTAACACAAGGAAAGTAGAAAGGCTTCACAAGCTACTGCAAGACTAATATACAGTTCTGGACTCTTTCAAAGCAACATGAACTTTGTGAGTAGCAGGACAAGAAAAATAGAAGTATATAATAATGGGAAAAATTGATATTGATAGCACATACGCAAGGAAAGATTAGGTTGGATGGAAAAATGGAAAATAGGTGTCTTGAATGCTACCCTAGTCCAGATCTTAAATCACATAATGGCTTTTCAGGTATATCTGCACCTCTTTGAAGCTACATTATTTTTTTGTGTTGCTTTCTCACTCTGTTGCTGATGAGAAGGATCTTGTGTGACCCACAGTGCCCTGGGTGCAGAGGTTCATCAACTGCTGGGACACTGATCCTGCACCTGGCCCCTGGTGATCTTTGGCCATTTTCACAGCTGGCACAAGTTGGTGTCATGCCAGGAGTGCTTGGGAAATGCATTCTGTTTCCAGGGATAAAAGCAGGCTGATTTTTATCATCTTTATTGAAGTTTTAGACTCATCAAATTGCTCAGCTTTTCAAAAAGAAAGATTTGATGGCTGACGTCTTTTAAACTTAGAAATTCAACCTAAGGTGTTTTTGGTTTTGTTTTTTTTTTTTTAAATATTCTTTACTGTTATCCAATCCTTTGCCCTAATCTACATTTTTACAAGTCAGAGGCTGACTAACCAACCCATTTATCTATCCCAAACACGTCTCTTTAACACAGGTGTTGCTTCAATACCCCTTGCTCCATGGTTCATTTAGCCATATTTCTCCTCTTCTGGGGAAAGAGATACTTAAAAATGATAAAGATGAAACTTAAAAAATGATAAAGAACTTACATAAAGATGGAAATGAAGTTAATGTCTTCATGACCACTGATGATAAGCTCAACAATAAACTGAAGTTGCACGGAATACAAACATATGTTAAAAATTTAATAGAAGAGAAATTTCACAGTCACACTTTTAGACCTGCATGTTGGTTGTTACAGGATTATGGAAAATAACATAAAAATCTGCATCACAAAATGTCTGTACATTTGGTCAAGAATTACAGAGCGTGACACATATATGCCCCCTACATGCCTTTGTCGTTGCAAAATGTTTTCTGGTGAGCTGCAATGGAAGGGCTGCAGCTGAAATTTGCACTGAACAACAGTTTGTCTTTTACTGGCACATCCGGTACTGTTGACCTGTATATCTAGGTAGTGTTGTCTAGAGAAGTGTATTCTTAATCACTGAGGTTAGCTGCTTCGGAGCTGTGCTAGCCAGAACTGTGAGAGTGGCTGACAAAGCATAGGTGTTGGCACGGCAGTGGAACCACATCCACGCCCTTTGCCTTAGAAAAAGCTTCCAGGAGGGCAGTGACATGTCCAGGTACAGTGAGAAGGCAGTGCATGCAGTACCCACAGCATACTGCAGCAGAAGGCGTGGTAGCTTGTGTGGCAGGACACAGAAGTACTGTCCCTCCTCACTCAGGAGACTAGCTTACCTATTGGCAGTCTCCAATCCACAGACTGACCATGGTCTCCACCAGGCAATGAGCTTGCCCCACAAAGACTGTGGTGACCCAGACAGAGTTCATTCCTAAGAATGTGGCTGTTCAGTTCTCTGGCTGCAGGGAGTGCCTGAGCCTGCTGCCGCCTCGCAGGGTAGGTACCCTCATAGGGGAGGGAACTCCACTTGTGTGAGGTGTGAGCAGGTTGGAGATCTGCTTAGCATGGTGGCAGAGCTCAAGGAAGAGGAAGAGAGGTGAAGGACAATCAGAAAGTGTGAGCGGGAGACTGAGTGGTGGAGTAACTCCTGGGCATGCCAGAGAGAATGTGCCAGGGAAACACCCCCTTGAAAACGATGGACCCCCTGCCCCATCACTGGCAGAGGGGAACACCTGAGAGATGGGAAGAATTGTCAGACAGTCCTAGCTTGACATCGTGGATGAACCCCTTCCCTACCAACCTCACTTCCCCAGATGCCCCCTGAGAAATAGTTTTGAGACACTGGAAATTGAAGGGGAGGTGAGAGAGGGAAGGTTTGCCTAAGACATTGCTGAGGGTGAGGCAGTCAACTGCATCTCCAGACTGCCTCTGTCAAGAAAGAAAGAATGGTTATTGTTGCAGGTGGTTCCCTCCTCATGGGAATGGAAGGCACCATACACAGACTGGACCTGGCTTGTAGGGAAGTGTACTGCCTCCCTGGGGCGTGAGTTAAGGACATAACTCCCAGACCTGTTTCACCTTTCTGATTACTACCCATTAGTGATAGTTCAGGCAGGCAGTAGCTCAGATAAGCCTGTGAATAATCAAAAAAGATTTCAGGGCATTAGGGCGGTTTGCTGAGGGAGCGGGAACACAACTGATACGTTCTTCTACCCCTTCTGGAGCAGTAAGGAACACACAGTGGGCTAGGAAAACCCAGGTAACGAATAAGTGGCTGAGAGACTGGTGTTGCCACAGGAACTTTGGGTTTTTTGACCATGGTGCAATTTATTCAGCACCTAGTCTTAATAACTGCAGATGGATGTCACTTGTCTCTAAGGGGAAAGCAGATCCCAGCCCAAGAGCTAGTAGGGTTCACTGAGAGGGCTTGGATCAACCAAGCACAGGTGAAGCGCTGCTGGATCTGGTGCTCACCAATGCAGAGGAGATCATTAAAGGCATTATGACTGGAAGCAGCCTTGGTTGCAGCAACCATGTCTTGGTTGAGTTTGGGATCTTGAGGAACGTGGGCCTAGAAGATAGGAGGGTCAGAACCTGGAACTCTGGGGAGCAAACTTTGGGTTGTTTAAGGAACTGATGGACGAGAACTCCTAGGAAGATGTACTTAGAGACAACGGAGTGGAAGAAAACTGGCTATTTTTCAAGGATGCCTTCTGGGATCGCAAGAGCTCTTCATCCCTCAGAATAACAAAGCAGGCAGGAGAGAGAGGAAATCAACATGGCTTGGCAAGGACCTGCAAGTCAGACTCAGGGAAGAGATTGCACCAGTTGTGGAAACAAGGGTGTGTCACTTGGGGAGAATACAGGGATGCTGTCTGGACTTGAAGAGAGAGGATTAGAAAAGCCAAGGCACAGACAGAAATATACTTGGTGAAGGACATGAAAAAAAACAAGACAGAATTCTATAGGAACATTGGCCAGAAGAGTCAGGCCAAAGAGAGCATACCAAAGAAGAACTAGCTATGACAGATATAGAGAAGGCTGAGGTACTGAGTTTTTGTGTTGTACTTTACTGGCAGCCAGGATTCTTGTATTTCTTATGTCCCTGAAGCTCACATCCCTGGGCCTCTGGGTGGGAACTGGGGGTGCAAAACCACCCCCACTGTAAGGGCACAGCAAGTCCTAGGCCACCTCATGAGACTGAATGTATACAAGTCTATGGGGCCAGATGGCACACATCCCAGGGTCCTAAAGGAGCTGGCTGACATGGCTGCTGAGCTGCTCTGATCATATTTGAAAAGTTGTGGCTCCGGGCAGAGTCTCCAGGGACTGGAAAAAAGGAAATGCCACTCCCATTTACAAGAGAGGGAGGAAGGAAGACCAAGGGAACCACAAGCTGGTGAGTCTCACCTCTGTGCCTGGGAAGATCATGGAACAGATCCTCCTAGAAGACATGTTAAGGCATGTGAGGGATGAGCAAGTGATATGAGACAGCCAGCATGGCTTTACCAAGTGAAGGTCATGCCTGACCAATCTGGTGGCATTCTGTGATGGAGTGATGACATTTCGCGGACAAAACTAAAGCGACTGATGTCATTTACATGGACTTGTGCAAGGCCTTTGGCATGGTACATCACCACATTCTTATCTCTAAATTGGAGAGTTACAGATTTGAGGGGCAGACTATTTGGTGTATAAGGAATTGGTTGGAGGGCCATAGACAAAGGGTTGTGTTGAATGGCACTACGTCCAAGTAGGCCGGTTACAAGTAATGTCCCCCAGAGTTCTGTCTTGGGACAGTGCTCTTCATCAATGATATGAGTGCACCCTCAGCAAGTTTGCTGATGACACCAAGATGAGTGATGTGGTTGTTAAGAATTGAAACCATCCAGAGGGACCTTGACAAACTCAAAAGGTGGGCCCATGGGAACTTAACAAGATTCAACGTAGCAAAGTGCAAGGTTTTGCACTTGGGTTGGAGTAACCCCAGATATGTATACAGACTGGGAAAAGAACTTGAGAGTAGCCCTGAGGAAAAGAACCTGGGGGTCCTGATGGATGAAAAACTGAATGTGAGCCAGCAATGTGTTCTTGCAGATTGGAACACCAATGGTATCCTGGGTTCCATCAGAAGAGGGGTGGCCAATAGGGAGAGGGAGGTGATTGTTCCTCTCTACTCTGCCCTCATGAGGCCCCATCTGTACTATTGTGTCCAGGTCTGCGTCTCCCAATACAGAAAAGATGTGGAAATGTTGGAGAGGGTCCAGAGGAGGGCCATGAAGATGATCAGAGGTCTGGAGAACCTCCCCTATGAAGACAGGCTGAGGCAGCTGTGTTTGTTCAGCCTGGAGAAGAGAAGGCTGCAAGGAAGTCTCCTTGCAGTATTTTACTCCTACCAGTATTCAAAGGGGGATTATAAACAGGCGGGGAATAATTTTTTTACAAGGGTAGATAGTGATAGAACAAGGAGGAATGGTTTTAAGCTCAAGGAGGGAAGGTTTAGATTAGATGTCAGGGGGAAGTTCAAAGCAGAGTGGTGAGGTGCTGGAACAGGCTTCCCAGAGAGGCCGTAGATACCCCATCACTGGAGGTGTTCAAGACTGTGTTGGATGGAGCCCTGGGCAGCCTGGTCTAGTACAAGATCTGGAGATTAGTGGCCCTGCCTATGACAGGGAGGTTGGAACTTGATGATCCTTGGGGTCCCTTCCAACCAAAGCCATCCTATGATAAAGGGCCTGGAGCATCTCCCCCATGAGGAAAGTCTGAGTGAGCTGGGTCTGTTCAGACTTGAGAAAAGAAGACTGAGAGGGAATCTTATTAAAGTTTATAAATATCCTAAATGTGGGAGACAAAGGGACACGGCTAACCTCTGGTCTATGGGAATAGGATAAAGGGAAATTGCCATAATCTGGAGCATAGAAATTTCTGCACCAATATGCAAAAGAACTTTTTCACGTTGAGGGTGATGAACACTGGAATACTTAGGGAGATTGTGGAGGCTCCTTCTCTGGAGATGTTCAAAACCTGTCTGGATGCCTACCTGTGCAGCCTACTGTAGGGGGCCTGCTTTGGCAATGATCTCTGGAGGTCCCTTCCAACCCTACAATTCTGTGACTGTTATTTTTTTCATGTGCCTGTTTTTAGGTCCTCCAGAATATTGAGGATCTAGATATGCAGTCTCAATAAGAAAATCAGTTCACGCATCTATCCCTTAAATATATTAAACCATGCGGTACCTAAAAATAGGCTGATGGATTGCTTTGTTTGGGGAAAAAAAAAAAGGTTTTACTTAGAGTTTCCTAGCATTACTGTTCATCTAACACTGAAATTTAGCACTTTTGCATAGATTTAGCTACCTGGTTATATTGAAATGTCTAAGCGCTTAATATATTCTCAGTAAGGACTCTGGATAAAACCATGTAAGATCACAAGGTTAGAGATAAAAAAGCTTCTTGTGCTATTTGCTGTTTCCATCAGCTCTGCCTGAAATCTGAAAGCCTGGATACAGAGAAACATTGCCAAGAGTCAAAGTGAGGTAAGATTTTGTCAAGTACCCTACTTGTGTTTTGGCCCTCTGTTAAATATAAGATAGCTTGTTCCTGACTGGGTAACTGAGATAGTGCTGTTGAAAAAGGCAATGATCTCACTGAATATTATCAGTGCTAGTTATCAAAAATACATTCCTTATGTTTTAGCAACAGATATGTTGACCCTTGGATAGACTGAAAGATTTTTTATTGGCCCAGTGGGCTCTGCATTAGGCCACAGGTAGAGTAACCCATGGAAAAACAGGCTCTAATGCCCTAGAATGGCTCAGAATATATCAGTTACCATAATAATTTTAAAAAAAAAAAAAAGCTAGATGCTCTTCTCCAAGCATCTCTGAAACAAATACAATTGCAAATAACGTTGCTCTTTCACACATTATTCCTAATGGTTTCGCATTCGACATAAGTTGGTAAGGTTGCACTGTCTTTGGAGGAGCTACTCCAGTGCTGTGAGTTCTGGTCTGTGACATCACAAGCACAAGTAAAATTGTGGATTGTTAACAGTTGATTTATTGAACAAAAATTTACTCCTGATCAAGGTATTTTGGTCCACACCCTGTAATAAAAAAGCAACAAAGCAACTAATAATAATATGAATGCATGCAATAAAAAATAATATGTTCATATCATGATCCAAGGGCACATATTGTTGAGCTCATCTGGACTTATTCACTCCTTGGTTTTCGGCCAAAGACTTTTCAGCAGACTATGGCTTCCGAAACAAACATCTTTTTGGATTGAGCTGGATGCAGAGTTTGGCTGTAGAGAAAAAAAGATTCTCTGCTTTTGGCTGCGTGTTAAATTGTTTGTTCCTAGATTTTTTTCCTGTGACAGCTATTTCATCACCCAGGATTGGTCATCAGAATTAAATGAATTAAATTACAGTTTACATTATTTATAATAAACTTGATGGTTCCTATGCTGTTTCCCTTAGCCTCAGTCTCCTCAGCTACTCATCCTCCTCAGCTACCCAACAATGCTTTCTTCCTTCACACTTCTGACTAGGAAACCAAAAATCTTCACTTCTGTTGAGCCATTTGTGACTCTAAAGCTGAGGCACAATATTTTGAACTACAGTAATTCTCCCAAAGAACAAGGTCCTCTTCAGTTAAATATACTGAAATTATTTCTGTTCTTTTTCCCTCAAACTTATGAAGAATATTCAGTAAATGACATAAGTAAAATCAAGAAGAAAAGAAAAAAAAAAGAAATACAAAACAGATTTGGAGTTATTTCCTTTTTCAAACATATGTTACATGGCAAGTAGTGACTAGAATCCTCGAGTCACTGAAACATTTTCTGTGATTCAATCACATTTTCTGTGATTCTGTAATGGGGAGGTTGGTGGTCCTGCAATTGGAAGGGGGCTTGGAGATTCATGATCCTTGAGGTCCCTTCCAACCCTGAGTGATTCTGTAGCATCTTTAGATCATGGTCTACATCTTTTCTGTCAAAGGTGGTGAATATCCTCTGCTATCTTCAGCAACAGTGGGACTCAGCATTACTAAGCCAGAGGACTGAATTGTTTCACAAGAGTTAATTTCCTCTTTGCAAATCACTTTATGAAATTGAGAAACTAACTTCGTCCCATAATTATACTCCTGCACAAAACTGTCTTAAATGAATAAGTGTTCCAATGAGAGGCTATAAGGGAGATCTCCAGTATATAGACTCAGCCTGTACCAACCATTATCCTCTGACACTTCTTAGTGTTATCAATTCATTCATTAAAAAATGTCATATTGTTTTTCATTAGTAAAAGCACAGCCAAAAATGTGAAGGAAGTGTTTGTTTCTCTTATTTGTGGCCACATATGATACTGTTTGGTTTGGGGCTCCATGTTGCAAAGAGAGATGTTAATAAGTTGGAGCTCAGCCAGAGGAGGTCCACTAGAAATGGACTGGAGAATGATATAGAAGGGCAGGCTGTTGGATCTGGTACTAATTATCCTGGAGAAAGCAATGGGAGAAATCTAGATGGAGTTTCATTACTTGAAGGGCAGATACAGAAGAGGGAAATAATATTATTAGTATGTGAAAAGTAGGTTGATGGCATATTTACCGCACCCCACTTATAAGAAGTGTCCCAACAGAATGTATGTTTAACGCATTTATTTACATTATCATTTTTTGGTGCATAGAAGACACTGCACCTTGTCCACTGTCATGTAAGAAGCTTGTGGCAGAGCTGAGCACTGATCCTTGATTTCCCAAATGCTACTCCACATCCTATAAACTGTTAACTGCTACCTGTTCAATTACAAATCTCCAACATGAACCTTTTCCCAGAATTGTCTTTCTCCTCCATTTATGGAATCAGAACTGTGGATTGTACAGAATTGTAAAAATGCACAGTAATCTCTCATTCTAATGCTACTAATTTCTGAAGACACATTGTTCTTTAGACTTATAGTAATGTATCTCAATCCAGTTTTTCCATTTGAGTCTTGTATGATCGTGCTTGTTTAATTGCGAAGCATGAAGTATCTGCAAACTGCTTTTTCTGCATGAAGCACTAAATACTTTGCCAAATGCATCATCAAAATCTATTAAGAAAAAAAAAATTGTTTTCTCTGGAGCATTTGATCTAGAATCCTGCTAGGATATGACAATCTTTTAACAGAGTGAAGTACTTCTCTTTTCCAACAATCACTGACTGTATGTCACTGTGAAAAATAAGTGTCAAGGAGAAGTGTGGGCTGGGTCTGATCCTTAGCAGATGACCTGAGAGCTGATGTGAAAAATAACAAGAATAAATCACAAGTCCTCATCACAATCATGTCAAGTCCTTACCAACCAGCAACAGTCCTACGGTAGTCAAGCTGGGGAGAAAGGCAGAAGCAGAAATGATGGTTGGGTCCACTCCCAAAACAACATCATGGTGGCAAGAAAGGTCTAGGGTCTAGTAAATAGGAGCATCTGCTCATCAGGATCAGGTTGATTGATGGCTAGGTAGGTCCATAGTTACAGCAAGTTTCCAGGTGACACCAAGCTGAGAGGTGCAGTCAATGCATTGGAGGGAAAGGAAGCCATCCAGAGGGACCTGCACAGGCTGGATACGTGGGACCATGTGAACCTAATGAAGTTCAACACAGTTAAGTGCAAAGTGTTGCACTTGGGCTGGGGCAATTCCAGATATTTATACAGACTGGGGGAAGATCTCCTTGAGAGCAGCCCTGTGGAAAAGGACTTGGGGATACTGGTGGGATGAGAAGCTGGACATGAGCCAGCAACGTGCACTTGCAGCCTGGAAGGCCAACTGTGTACTGGGCTGCATTAAAAAAGGGATGGCCAGCAGGGAGAGGGAGGTGATTGTTCCCCTCTACTCAGCTCTTGTGAGGCCCCATCGGGAGTACTGTGTCCAGGCCTGGAACTCCCAGCACAAGAAAGAACAGTTCCAGAGGAGGGCCACTAAGATGATCAGATGGACCCAATGCATAAAATGAAGTTCCTCTAAAACGCTGGTGCTATGAGGAGATGAGAGACCTTGGAGAGTCTGGTACCTTGGGAGTTGTAGGATCAGAGGGCATCTTCATGGCTCTTAGTTTGGGAAAGCCTAAGCACAGGCTAGAAAGTCAGTCTACTTAGTGATGCTCATCTCTTCAACTCTCCTGTTGTGATGAGGTGGGAAATGAGGTCTGATCCTGCCCATCTCACCAGATAATGAGACCACTGAGCAGGCAGACCCAGCCCAGTTCAGGCAAGATAAGCCAATAATGAAACCTGGGTGTGTACCGTTCCCTGATCTTCTGAGTTTAGTTGGTCTGTGGCAAGCTCAGGGAACCTTGCTGCTTGCACAGGGCTTTTCTGATCTTTGAGAAACTGGATCAAGATCTCACCTTTGCTTTTTTTCTTATGGTTCTTAATAAATAGGCTCTTCAGAGCAGCTGGTTACTCTGAGACTCATGAGCACGATACCAAGATTTAGCGAGAAAGAAAAAATGCCTAGAAGTCAACAAGGTTAGGTTCTTTGGGATTTCACAATTTGCATCTCAACTCATCCTGCTCCTAATGTCAGTATTGAGATCCTGTGAAGAAACTCACAGAGGCTGCACTGAGGACTTAGATTAAATATAGGCAAGCCTGAAATGGTTTCCTACTTTCATTATAACATCATAAATAAGCTTGGGTAGGAGAGAGGTCATTCTGTCCCTTTGCTTTCAGACTGTCACAGAATCACTGAATAGCTGAGATTAGAAGAGAACTCTGGATGTCATCTGGTCCAACCCCATAACCACAACAACCCCAGGCAGCGCTATAGGCTTGGGGACAAGTGGCTGGATGACTGTGAAGAGGAAAGGGACCTGGGAGTGTTGGTTGATGCTCGGCTGAACGTGAGCTGACAGTGCCCAGGTAGCCAAGAGGGCCAACAGCATCCTGGCCTGCATTAGAAATAGTGTGGCCAGCAGGAGCAGAAAGGTAATCATCCCCCTGTACTCAGCACTGGTGAGGCTGCACCTCAAGTACGATGTTCAGTTTTGGGCCCCTCACTACAAGAAAGACATTGAGGCCCTGGAGCTTGTCCAGAGAAGGGCAATGAAACTGGTGAGGGGTCTGGAGCACAAGTCTTATGAGGAGTGGCTGAGGGAGCTGGGATTGTTTAGTCTGGAGAACATGAGGCTCAGGGGAGACCTCATTGCACTCTACAACTTCCTGAAGGGAGGTTGTGATGGAGGGGTTTGGCCTCTTCTCCCAGGCAACAAACAGGACCCAGAGGAATGGCTGCCAGTTGTACCAGAGGAGGTTTAGGTTAGACATGAGCTGAAACTTTTTCTCTCAGAGAGTGGTCAGGCATTGGAATAGCCTGCCCAGGGAGGTGGTGGAGTCGCTGTCTGTGGCAGTGTTCAAGAGGCGCCTGGATGAGGAGCTACGAGATATGGTTTAGTTTGTGGTAGCAGTGGTAATGAGAAGATGGTTGAACTAGATGATCTTACAGGTTGTTTCCAACCTTGTGATTCTATGATTCTATGATTCTAACCCCTGCTGGGGTACCTAGATCAGGTTGTCCAGGACAGGTGACTTTTGAAGATATCCAAGGAGGCATACTCTACAACTTCTCTGGACAATAAATGCCAGCCTGTCGCTTCCCAGTAGATTCACTTTTAAAGAAGAAAAATTGTGTAAACTCTAACATGTCTCACATATCTATGGTTTAAAATTATTAATTATTTTTCTTTTCATACAATACAGAAAATTTGAACATATTAAATGAAACTTTGTTTTCTGACATAAACTGTCTTGATCTAAAAAAGAAATAAGTGGAAACTGCTAATAAGTAAAATGATTTCTGGTATCACTTATTCAGTGTATTCATCTACATATTCTAATGAAAGTAAATATTTTTTGTCAAGTTTTTAACTGAAAGCCTGTTTTTATTCATTCAGAAAAGATCTGGTTTCATTTTTTTTTAATGAAACTCTAGTATAGTACCTGCTGCTCTTGTAAAAAACTGGGCTGGCTCAGCAGTTTGGTAGACAGCTGGTAGTAACTTTTCTGTGACATTGTGAACTTTGCTGGTGAGATAAATCTCTGCTCAGTATATTTCTTAATTGTTGTTGTTGTTTCTTTAATATACTTATTTCTTCTAAGATGCTAGTGACCCCTTTGGTGATTTTGTTTTGTTTCTTTCCTCTTCGAGTTGTGGTTTCTGCAGGTAGCACATTGCCCACTGGCAGGCAGAGCACCTGCATTTTCCGTGCAGTTCCTAGTGTTTCAAAGAGTACCACTGGTAGCAGATGAACAAGAGATAGCATAATTTGTGATTATTTATGGTTCCACAGCTTTATGTAAAATAATGTACTCAGCGGGATAAAGGAAGAAAATCATTTCTTAACATGGTTTAAAATTGCTGTCTTCAGCAGCAAAAGGCTGCTGCTTTTTGCTCTAATCCTCAAGACGCTCTGTGCTGCTAAAATTATTTCCTGCCATTTTATCTTCTGAAACAACAGGGGGAAACATCCAGCCTTTTCATTTTGTGTCTTTTAAAGTGCTCCCTGTGGCATTGTCTTTGATGAATAGGATCAGGCTTTACATTTGCAAAAACCCTCTAAAATCTTCAAGTTAGAAATTTTTGAGAAAAAATAATTTTCACTGTTAATTACATGCCAAATGTTACTAAAATTCACCATTCAATAACATGTCTGAAAGCCAAATACTCTGTTCTATGGCATCCCAGTTAAAATTTTGACTTTTCTGTACATGAGTACAACAGATGCTGACATGCTGAAGGCCTTGAAGCCTAAATCCAGCCCCTGAGGTCCTAGCTACCTTTCCCTCATGTGACCAGGGTCATGGTACAGAACTTATATCTGCTTTCTGGTGTCTAGCTGCTAAATAACAAAATAGCTACCAGAGGGCAATAATAATAACGGCCAATAAAAAGAGTACAGTAATTGGTCTCTGGAGGTCAAGCTCTTTGCATCTATCTCCAACACAGTAGGTGTTAATGTGGTATGTTGATTTTGGAAAACACTGCTTCTTCCCTATTCTCTGTAAGTGGTCTGGAGTTGCACTGAAGACACGCAATTAATGTATATTTGTCCTTCCCTAAATCTCATGTGCCTATAAATGAGATAGCTTTGCGTTCTGGAGTTGACAGAAAGTCAGGTAACTGAATCCTTCAGATGATTTCTGCAGCAATCTGCGTTGGCAAGAGTGAGTTCTAGTAGGAAAACCATTTTTTGCTGGAGCACAGGCCAGATGTGGGTTATGCCTTCTTGTGATAAGAAGGAGGATGCTGTTAGTTCTGAGTTCTGAGTGTGCTTTCCAGCAAATTTCAAGCTGCATTGTTCACCCTTTCAAGTCAGTTTTCTGTGATCGACCTCTTTCAAGTCACCAGCCAGAGGTTAATGAATCATAAGGCTACCACAGAGGCAGTGTCTATGGAGAATTATTCCTGATGCAACCTTCTCTGGTTTTGAAGTTGGACCTGCTTTGATCTAGAAGTTGACTTGTGTCCTCCAGGAGTCCCATCTAGTTCAAATATGTAATTTGCGGGCCAGAATGTTTCCAGGGAAATACCCATTTAACTCTTAGCTTTCTTCAAGTAGATAATACTTCCTGCTGTTTCATACATATTTACATATATATCAATCTTGCTACCATTTCTGAGCAATTTTTGCTGTCTTCAAACAGGTAGTGCTTTCTGCTTTCACATGTGCTGCTCACAGTGCTTCTGTCAGCTCAGATCATTTCAGGAGCTACTGACAACCCAGGATCATGAAGCTAATGAAAACAACGCCCACAGATGGTGGGACATAAGATAAGACAAAGCCAGACTGAGTGGACAGGTCTCTGCCAGTGGCTTCAGGCCTGGGAACATGGAAGGTAGAATGACCTTTTGTCATGAGAGAAGAGACACGCTGGGAAACTCCTCTGTTCTTGTATGGTTGCAAGAAGAAACATTCCACAGGAGCAGTTACCTTCTCAATGACAGGCCAGAGAATAAGGACTGAAGGAAGAAGCTGGAGAGCAAACAGTACAAGGTTCTAAGGAGATGCATCCTCTGTAAGCCACTTGATTAATATTTCTGTTTAAATTGCATTGCTCCAGTCTGCTAAAGGCAAACTACATTTGTCTTTGTCCTTCCCTCACAAGCATCCCATGCCTTTATAGTTTTGGGAACAGAACCTGAGGTGAGCAGCCAGTTCCTTGGGCAGAAACGTAGTTCAAAGTGGTAAGAAGAATAAGGTTACTGCATCACAGTGTATCCATAAAGTATATTATAAATAAATATTAGTCATTGCTAAAGTTTGCAGGCTCCTCAGAAGGGTCTTCCTGCAAGAAATATTTGTTCACTCTGCCATGCCATACTGGTTAAGGATTAATTAATAGTGTGTTTGAACCACAGAGTGAGCAGCAGATTCTCAGCTATTAGTTTCTAGTAACATCTCAGTGCTAGTTCTCAGACTGGGAGAAGTCTGTATTAATTTAACTAACGGAAGAAATGATTAAATAGCAACACAGAAGAGAGGAAGAGCAAACCTTATCGCATTGCTGAAATATGGCCAAACTTACCAAACAACTGAAATGCATCATTCCTTCCTCCTCCAACCCTCCCAGTTTTAGGGGATGGTGAGTCAAAAATCTTCAGATTGCTGCAGGAAGTGGCTCTTCAAAGGATTTCCAAGCAAGAAGAAAAAGCCATTTAATAAAAGAAAAGCTATTATTCCATATTCAATGAAGAGATTTACTGAAGAGCTTCAAAAATAGGAGAGTAGCACTAAAACCTCCCTGAGAAAAAGCATAGGAATTTAGACAGGTGAACACGACAGCTCATCTTCAAAAAAGATTACAGTCCTATTTTCCTTCTTTTCTGTGAAACTTAACAACAAACATAACTCCCTTATGTCTTTCCAGAGAAGAAGTCTGAAGAACAGAAAAGTCTACCACAATTTTAAGGGTACCAATATGTTCTATGGATCTAGAGATGAATTAAAACAGCAATTTTATTTTTTTTTAATATAGGAACTGTGTAGCAAGGAGAAAAAAATGTTAAAAAAAGATCTGGAGTCAAAATACTACATATAAAAGTTTATCTTATGAGTATATTAAACTCTTGTGCACAGCACATGTGTATAAAAATAGACACAATTTCACAAAGAACTGGACAGTTTTATGTTTCTTGTAAATTCACAGTCTCAGTTGTGAGTCTGTATTGAGTCCTAATATGAGGTATATTTTAATGTTAAAAAATAATGTGAAAACATTGGCACCATTTTACTGTGCAAAATCTTGGAATTGAAATAATTGGTCAGGTATATATAAATTATGCTGCTTTTCCACTGTGTGTGGCTGTATCTCTACATGTCTGGGGAAAAGTGAATTTATTTTGATACAAGCTGTACTGATACTGTTAAGCTTGTTCATGTTCATTGATGGATAGACCTGCAGTTTGTTTAGATTACAGAAAGACCTGTGTCTCTGGGCCAACTGAACAAACTGGCTAACTTGGCTGCAAAAGGGCTGCAGAAAAAGTATAGAAACTAAAGTGCTAAACCTGGTCTAAATTTGTTAACAGTGCTAAAAGCAGAAAGGCAGAGAGATGGCTGGGCAGTTATTCCTTATGCCTAGTGGTACACCATACTATTTCATGAAAAACCTAGTGAGGGAAGAGCACAGTGCTGTACACTGGGGAACAGAAAATTGGCTGAAAAATCTTCAAAAGTCAGTTATTAGTTAGAATATAATAGGGGTGGATGGGTCAGTTACCAAAAGGTGTGAAATATGTTGTCAATTCAGAAAAACGGGCACATGGAGGATACTGGCAGATTGATTTTACTAAATTGCTTTGGACTAGAGGACTGAAATATTGATTAGTCATAGTGGATACATTTAATGGTTGGCCTTTCCATGTTGCACCAATAAAGCAGGGAAGTGGTGAAAATATTATTGAAATAATTTTTTCCAAGATTTGGAATACATGTAGGAATGTCATCTGATAGACGCACACATTTTGTAGTTAAAGTAGTTGTTGAAATCAGTGAACTGCTAAATATTACATGGAAGCTGCATACTCCTTATAGACTACAGTCTAGTGAGAAAGTGTAAAGAATGAATGAAATGCTCAAAACACAGCTGAGCTAATAGGTCAAGAGACCTCTATGGACTGCACTTGGATTTTGCATTTAATCTTGTTGAGTCCAGACTTGAGGCCTTAGCCCATACAAACTGATGTACAGATGATCATCTCAGACTCATGAGTTACCGGGAGAGATGCAAACACAGGGAAAATGATACAAGAAACTAATTGCTCTCAGGAGAGTCTTGCAAGAGATAAATAAATATGTGGTCTTAAATAAATCTCTGAGTTTGGATTCCTCAGTGAATCCATTCCAACCAGGACACTGGTGTATATCAAACCCTGGACTTCTGGAACACTGCAAGAGAAGTGCAAAAGACCCTTCCAAGTTTCCACCTAGAATGCAGTGAAACTGGAAGGAAAAGGATCCTGGATTAGTTATTCTCGGATTAAGAAGGCACCTTCCACATGGAAAGTTGAATCAACTACCTCACTATTGAAAGTTAAGATAATTAAGCAAGCATAATGTAAAAAGCAACATTGCTGGTGAGAATTAGCTTTGTAGGCTGTGAAGGATAGAAATGTAATGTTAATTTACAAATAGTAGGGGAACTAGCTAATGTACTAATTCCTAACTGTTGCTGAATATGTACCCAGTTACCAAGGAACATGGAAACATCCATTAGCACGAGTATTATTACACTGTACCAAAATATGTAGAATTGGCAACAGCAGCAGTCTGGTTTGTGTTGGTATGGAATACAAAAATGAATCCAACACTAAAAATGCACAACAATTTCCATTCCTTACGGTCTTCCGGGGAGAGAACAGAAAAAAATAGCACATGGTTTAGGGAAAACCAACCAATCAGATCTAATTGTAGGAAAAAAATTAATCATTCTATACATTCATTTTGCAGTTTCACACAAGGCCTAACTGAACAAGACACCAAAATGTGAGGAAGAGCACTTATGGGCACCTTTGGTTCTTGTGGTCCAACTGTATGCTTCATTACAGGAGCCAATTAATAGCTGGTCTTAGGGACCCTACAGGGAAGTCTTGGTTATATGAGAAAAATAAAGGTATGTTTGCTAGTAGACTAATGTCTGTCAATCAGGGTCAATGTCCTGTGCACATGGGGAGATATTCCCAGCAATGCAAATTCAGGGCAACAGTGCAATGGCTGGGATTTACCTAGAAACTGTTTCTGATAAGTTATTTTTGTATGCTGCAATTATTGCTCTGACTATTGCTGGAGATATAATAGATTGATATAGTGAAGGTTTTTGTGCATTATTTACAGACTCTCAAAGGAAAAGGAGGGATTGATACAAGTTGTGATGATATTGTTCAGCTGGCTAGTGTTTCTTGATGGATAGTCCTGCAACTTGTTTAGATAACAGAAAGAGCTTTGTCTCTGGACCAAGGAGCAAATGAAGTTCTGCTGAGTCTTTGTGCCTAACAAATAGGAAGTCCTGCTTGGAATCAGTTACTGAGTATGTGACATGCCTCTGGGAAATTTCCACATATGTAGCATACCTCTGGGAAAAGTTCTGCCTATATAACACAATAATGAATACAAGCTGAAGATCTTTTTTGCAAGGCATGTGTGGTAGAAGGAGCATATCCCCCATGCATCCAGTGCTGATAATAAAGTATTCCTGTTTTCTAGCTTGAGTTTTAGGAGAGTTTTCTGATAGACTGATTTATGGTATCAATCTAAGAGTATAATAAAATGGCAATGAAGATTGTTTTGTAACAGAGTTGGATTAGGCCTTAAATTATCATGGGATTTGCCTATGTAAAAAGAAACGTTGAAAATGTGCAAAGTCTGAGCCACACAGGCCTGTATAGGGAATTCATAGCAATGCTTTCAAAGATAGTAGCTCATTTCATGACTTTGTGCTAATGCACGCTGAGATACTTTAAAAGTGACCGTTGAAAAAACCTGTCAATAATAGGCTTCTTATTTAACCCTCACTTGGAAAATTCATTCATTTTCATGAGTTTGACTTCACATAGTCACATATCCATGGAACTATTCATTTAAAAATATCTTGCTTAAGAATTTGACAGATTATACCTGTATGCTCACTGTAATCTTCATTTTTTGTAAATTCTGCTTGTGAATGGTATTTTTTCCTTCAGTGCCAGCTTAGCAAGTTTATCAGGAATTATCTAAAGTAAGTGGCAGTTTTTCAAAGTCTTCCATCTCCTATGAGCTGCCTCTGGACTGCTTGCACATGCACAGCAATGTGTCAGTAAATGCCTTGACTCCTCTAGTGAATGTAGTCAAGCATTCACTTAAGAACAGTCTCTGTCAAAGTATTCTATCCAGCTAGTCTATAACAGCACAGTGCTGCAATACTGCACTAGTTGTATTTGAGGGGTTTGCTGCCAACTTACAACACCTGTCAATGGCATAATTTACTCTCATATTGATCAGGACTCCTGGCATTGAAAATTCCTGTGGTTTCAGTGTTAGCTTCAAGTGTTGATGTGACTGGCACTGGTATGTAATATGAACAAAGCAATGGTGTATAGAGAAACTCAGAGTGAGTTTGAGTTTCCAAATGTCCACCAAAACAGCATCTTGCAGGAGTTTGCAGTTCTTGAGAACAAGTTTGGCCCAGAAGTCTGCATTTGAAGAGACTTCTTGTGATGTGTTTCTACAGTTTGTTCTTGTTGACCCATATATATGTATGAAACAAGTCAGTGAGTCTGATTCTCATCTTTCACACCAGCTGTCCTGTTACTTAACAGCTCTGGCAACAACAAATTACTCCAGACTATGTTGGCTTAAGAGGGAAAAGATTTCATTCTAACCTGATGATTCCGGTGCAATCAGAAACAAACATTTGTGTCAGCATTCAGACAATGATTTCTTCTGTCCATACACTCTTCCTACTTTCTTCAAACTTCATTTCATGGATAATTAGGAATATAACACAAGAATACAGATTGCTAGATAACATTGCTGTAGTCTGCCTATCCATACCTTTAGGAAACAAATTCTAACTTAACGGATATCCTACAAACTTTTCTTTGACAGTCTGCCCTCTGCTTTTTCTCTTAAAATGCATTTTTTCCTAACACAAACTGCTGCACACATTGCAGATGAACAAAATATGCCAATATATAGCTTCTCTCTACATACTGCCAGATCATGGGCTTATTTAATTTCTTTCTTCTCATTGAGGTATGATAGAAGAGAACTAAATATACTTAAAGTAATAAATAGAAGAGAATTCAAGATGGAGAAATTTCATACAATAACCTTTGCTGGTAACTCATTTCTTTTACCATATATAAAGTACCCCATTTGCATATGTAGTCTTTTTTTTTTTTGTTGTTCTTCACTTATGCTGTGATCACCACTTAATTCAAGCAAAATAAATTCAAATTCAAGTGTAAATCACACAAAACTAGCTGGAAAACTGTGTCATATTCACAAAAGAATTGTCTTGACAGTTATTCAGAAAGCGTGGCTGTAAATGTACCTTTTGTAGGCATACTCTTTGGTCCAAATCTTCTGCACCTATAAAATGAGAGTCTAGTTTGGCTGGTTTACTCCATCTGAGAATCTGTCCCTGAACAGTGTTTTTCATACATGTCAGAAGGCTCAAATTCATTATGAATAGACATTCCCTACTAATAGAATGGCATGTCAAGACTGGATGTAGTCACATTTTAGCTGGACATGGGAGATATTATATTGCACTCAGATGTTCACTTCTGCAGCAGTGTGGTCCATCTATGCTGAAAATGCTCATGCCCTGACATTGCACTGAATCTATTTTCAAATTTAGGAGCACATCAGCAATACAAGAATCTCAAGGCTACTGGTAACCAACATTTAGAGTGACTAGGCCTCTAAAAATACCCTTTCAAAAACACAGAACGTAGCTTCATTGGTAATACGGAAAAAGATTGTTAAGATACTTAGGAAAGGTTATGCACCATTTGTATAGCTTCTAGGAGAGATTTGGGAAAATTCCATATAGCTTGCCAAGTTATTTTTGAATATTATGATTTGGAAATGATGGAAAAAGGAATTGTAGCATAAATTGAGGTATGATAGAAAAGAACCAATTATACTTGAAGTAGTAAATAGAAGAAATTCAAGACAGAGAAATTTCCTACAGTAACTCTTTGCTAGAAACTTCCATGAATTTCATATACAATTTATAAATTACATCCTGCAGTTCTATTTTAGTTCTTAAAGACAAAAAAAGATTAAGCTGAAATTAAAAATGTTGCCATTAAGTATTTACTGTTCTATGCGTGTATGTACATAAGAGCACCTAAGTGTCTAGAAGACAGGATGCATCCAGAGATACATTGTAAGTATATAATTATTCAGATATACACACATCCCATGTCTATTTTTGTATTGAAAGTGTACACTACTGTATTGGAGGTGGGTCTAAACTTAAATTGTACACAAAACTCTAATTGGGTGGCACTCAATTTCCTCATAATGTCGTGCATTTTGCATTTGGGATCAATTTCTGATTTATCCTGTGTCTATTCTGATGGAAATTTACTATCGGTTTTCATTTTATCAGCAAGTTCATGATAACCTGCAGAATCTTTTCAGAAACAGAGGGGCTCCAGGGACAGGCAGTTTACTTTTGTGGAAATGCTTGTGGAATGAACACCAGCATAATCAAAATTGACTGAGGACCTTATGAGACAGAACCCATGTGTAAAAATGTAGAAGAGGAGGTGCAGGCAGGTATTCAGATGGAGCAAACTACTCAAATCTCTGATGAAGCAGTCATCTGATGATTTGGCACATGATATATAAACAGCTCACAATTAAGGCTTGTTATCTGAGGTAATTAATATTAATTTGTAAATAAGCAATTGATTAGATATTATCATGGAAATTCCACATTTTTCAAACGCTTCTTTCCCTTTGCACTCCAAGTTGTATTTTGTTTTGATCAGCAACAAAGGAGGCACACAGCCATGTAAAACCTGTACAGAGTAGAGGAGAAGCAGAATACATATTCTCTATGTTGAATCTGGTAGAAATATTTTCATCCAAATATATACATACACATATTTGTGGGGGGTTTTTTTCCATGAACAATATATATACTTTACCTGGGAAATTATTCCCATGTGCAAAATGAAGCAGTTTTTCTTGGGCTTTAGATCTTCTCCTTTGATCCTGCTCATATTCTTGGTAAAAAGTGGGTCGCTGTCATAGCAGGAGAAACTTTATTTCCTTTCTTCACTCTCCCATGTTTGCTGAGTGCTATATAAGCACCATGGTAAGCATTTGATTCATATGCATTGTAGTTATTGGGCAGCAAGGTTTCTTTGAATTTGCATTCGTCATGGAAAGCAGCCTATAGAACAGGAAGAAAGAGAGAAAAAAAGAAAAAAGCGGGTATAATCAATATTTTAGAAAGACTCAAATCACTATATTATTAATGTTTTTACAGACAATGAGTTCATTATGAAGTGCAACTGGTGGTGCCATAGTGTCTATATCTAACAATAAAACTCCCTGCTCTGTGCTTAATTTGTTGTTACATGAATTTGGATGTCACCTGTCTGGGTAATCTGGATAATGAACTGCGTACTTCCTGTGGCAGATCAAGTCGAATGAAAACCGTGTATTTCTCCCTTTCTTTCTTTTCTTTTTTAGCAATAATTTGCCAATATCATGTCCTTTTATCCAATTACTTTATTTCACACCTCCCCTCTACTATAAGAGGTACTGTGATTTATGAAAGAATAATGTGCTGGCTGCTAAAAGCTTCAGTTATTTTGCAATTAGCAGTGCTTGGGAAGAATTGGTTGCTTGAATAAAATCTTTGTTTATCACTAAATGTTTCTTTTATTAAATCATAAGTGATGATATATTCAACTGTTAGTGGAATATGCAATAATTTCTAATCTGGGAAAACTTTTGTATTTATTTTAATGTTATGTCACCTAAATCCAAGGAAAGGGAGTTACCTGGGAGAAGACATGCAAGGAATAGCAAGAGAAAAGTGCAGAGCACTGAGAAAATTAGAAGAGCAAAAAGAATAATTCCCTGACATAAGATGCCTGCTGGCGCATGAGACACTACCAGTGCTGTTCTACTTGAACATCTTCATAATAAAATGATTCAAAGCTTATTAGAACTTAGCTTAGGACATCGTGTGAATGCACACCTATTACAGCTTTTAAAAACATATTTGAAAACAATTGAGACTGAGTAGAAACCAGAATATACAGATAGATAAATGGAAAGATAGATAGACAGACAAATATCAAAAGAAGCTCTGGTTCCAGACCCTACACTTCTTTAGAAAGCCTCATTTAGCACAGCATTTGGGCTTCCGGAACTTTTATGTGCTTGAAATCAAAACTGAGCAAAATTATATTCTCAGATTGGAAACTTAAAATATCACATTGTTGCTATTTCTGTGAGAAGAAATCAATAATAGTTACCAATCATTCACTATTTGGTATTTTATTAAGCAGTGAAATGTTTTGTATAGATTACAACTGTTTTAAAGGAACTAACTTTGTTGTTTCTTAATCAAAAATAGAATAAAATAAGATTTAAAAGCTTAACTCATTCAGTATCATTCATTACTTTAGGATGGATTAGTTTTGCTCATTGCCCAGAGTCAGACTTTTACAAACAAGCTTCCTAATGGATGCCTTTTCTATCAAATTTTGAGACATAAGATGCAGGTATCAGAGATTAAACTGCATTTACAAAGCACAGCTAGCACTTTTGAGGTGAGAATTATGGTGATTATGTTTCAGTGGGACTTGCGTACCATAGTTAACAGCTGTAACTCTTCCTTCACTCTTTGAGAATGATCTCAAAAAAAAAAATCATTAAAATGCTCCAGATGGATACATGGGCTTTGTACAGTAGAATTCCCTCTTCTTCCTGGCAAGGTTACTTCAGTAGGTGTACAATCAAGGAAAAATAATATAATTGAAAGGTACAATCAAAAATAGATGTATAGTCAACATGTGGAAATAAACCAACAAGAGAGCTAGGCACAAGGGGAACAAAGAGAAAATAGGTGGAACGCTTACCTGTGCAGATGGCTTACTGCAAAGGGCTCCAAAGGAGTGGAACTCTCAGAAAAGATCCTTCCTCCCTGGCAGTCAGCACTTAAATGGGTCTGGAGAGGTGGAGCCTGGCTCCACCCCTTCCTGCAGCACAGGTGAATTGCTTTCACCTGTGCTCCCAGGGCTGACATACTGCTTGCCTCCGATAACTAATCAAAGGTTCAGGCTGTGATTCAGCAGCTCCCATACAGTAGGAAGAGGAACACTGTCATGATTTTACTAACTACAGCTAGCATAGATAGTTCTAATTCTCTCTCCTACACATGCATATATGTACACATCAGTGCACAGATTCTCTCACACACACTTTACCTCTTACGGTTTTTTTTCACAGCACACCTGTAAGCATAATGCAGTGCTGGCATGAGCAGGATTCTGTTACTAGAACATGTTTGCAGTGCCAAGCCCTTAGAAGACACCACCTAATTAATCCATCCTATTTGCAGACTAAATTCAGTTTCCTAGGGTACTCTCTGTACAACCTTCTGAAAAACTTCAACAGACTCTTAACAGCTGCACCACTTGTTTCTCTGAATAACACTGATGACATTAGACTGGGTTGGCTTTATGAAGTTGGAAGGCAGTTTTCTCTGCTTGAAATCAGAGATTTCTCAGAGGAGGAAAAACAAGCAAACAACAGAAGAGTTTAAAGCATTTTTTTAAAGCTTGAAACATTATTCACATTTATACTCACAGTTCCATACAGCTTCCCCTTGTTGTTCATTCCAATGAAGAGAGCACTTTCCACACCAAACAGGCTTACAACACCTCTCTCTACAGTAGATATTTCAAAGAGGCCTAAAAAATAAGAAGTTCAATAGAAATGTTATCACAGAATTTACAGCTATCAAAAGCAATTCGGATATGATTGATTTATTTTAAATCCCTAGTGAACATACCATATTTTTTATTATAATTATTTCCCTGACTGTGCATAATAGAAGTACACATAAATTATCTTTTTGTTTGTTTTTGATTGTTTGTTTGTTTTCTCCAACCTACTGAAAGATCTTACAATGATTATTCTGGAATCATATTCTTGACCTATAGAATCAATTTTGCTCACAGATTTGTCAAATTCTCAAATTCTCCTGGGCTTTCTAATATTTAAATTTCTTGTATCTGCTTAGTTTATAATACAGAGTATGTTATTGATCTGAGTATGTTATTGATCTCTAGAGAAGTATGGCTTGTATTTGAAGCCCTCTGTGATGGCTACAAAATTTTTAGCTACTGCCTTCAAAGACAAATCCGAACTCACAGTGCTAATGCTTTTCTTTTAATCTTACAATTGCAGAACAGCAGCCCTAAGAACAAGCAGATCAGTTGTAACTCTGTAACTCTATAGTTACAGAGTGTCCCAAGACAAGGATTCCAAAATCATGCGAGCTCAGTGACAGTCTCCTGAATTCAAAAGGCAGATGAGAAGGTGAGTAGTGAGCAAATGCAGTAAAAAGTAAGTTTTCAACCTGGTTTGTCTTCTCTGGTCTGTGCAGTAAAGCACAGCAAAAATAAATTGTATCTAAATTTGTCTAAGCGTTTGTAACATGTTTCAACATGGAGGATTCTGATGTCTATTGATCTCAGAGAATTTTAAAGGGCAACACAGGTAGCACAGATTAGTAATATCAAGTCATAATATTTGCATTCTATGAATGGTAATTACTAGAGTTCACAGCAATTAAGTGACATATATCTATTTCATTTCTGGATGCAACTCACTGTATTGGTTTTCATTGTGAACTCCATTTATCCTTCCATCTGGGAGGATTTGAAGATGAAACCCGATGCCCACGTTGCAGTAAAGCCTCCGCTGCCTCTTGATTCCTAGCAAATAGTCATTCTCCCAGTTCACATCTGACTTTTCCCCTGACATCTCAGAAATGGATCTGGATAACAGAGATTGCCATCCTCTTTCCAGCAATGTTCCATTAGTTCTGCTTACAACTGGGTGTGTTGAAGCAATCCCAGCTAGAAAACCCAAGAGAATAAAAACAGTCAATGTCCAGTGAATGGTGGCTTCACAAGACATAGTGATGAGAAGTCTTTGTGCAGCGGTCATCTGGTCAACCTCCAGGGCACGTGGTCAGAACTAATGGCCCTAAAAATACCGCCCCTCTTATTTTTCTCCCTTCGGCATGGTGGCATAGGCTTATTTTTGGAAAACAAATGGAGAATGCTGACATGAAATTAAAGCCTAAGAGGAGTCAGGTTGGAAGCAGAGACAGGCCAACAGCACTCAGTTTGGTGGGGACCGTGTTTTGGAGATCTTGCACTCCCATGGGTGGCCTCAGTACTGTTTGCTTGACCAATCTTTATAGTGCAGAGGCTGATGCTCCCCACATCATCACTGACATCAACAGAATACCAGAGGTAAGATTGCTATGCTGTAACACTAACCTGCTCTTCTTCTGGGATGACTGAATTTTGATGAGTGTGGTCATCCAAGACCAGAGGAAGGAGTGAGGTTTCACTGGCTGCAAAAAGCAATGGAATCAAATTGTTTGGGCAGGCAGAGGTCTCACAGGGACTTCCTTATTTAGAGAAGAGGATGTAAAAACAGTAATGGAAGTCACCAGTGAGCAATGAAAACTTTTCAATTGCTTGCTTGGCAGCATGATCATTGTAGCAGCATGATCAGAGTAGCTCAATATCTGGGGAGAAGTGGCATGACATGGCTATTTCTGTTTTTATGCATACCCAGAAAATCCAAGGCACCCCTTACTATAGTAGTCCAAGCACTAACAGCTTGTCTGTACCTCTGAAAGGACTGCTCATGGCCCATTACACAGAGGTAAGCAAAGAGAAAGATGGGACTTGTTTCTGCTGCTTTTATTCAAACACACTTATGTTTGCAGTGGCAATTCTGCTGAGCCAGTTCTTCAGACAGGAGCATTGAACTTGAAGTTATAAGCAGAAGGGGGCATTGCTAATGTTGTTAAGTGTTCGTGTTTTTCACTGAGTGAATTACAAGTGATCACATTTATTTGGGAATGATGTGTGCATTACACAGTGGATGAATCTTGGATCTAATCTTTTGAATACTTTTTCAGTTGCACAGTTATGAGGGCTGCTCTGAAAGTAGTACTTCCTTTTTTATTATGTTGGCCCATGATGTCAGAGGTGGATGTTGGTGGTATGACAGTAGAGGTTGAACTTTCCCAGCAATATTCCATTACATTTTGTTGCCATGTGACAGATGGCAGTAGAAAGGCAGTCTGACAAAATGTCATCAGACGTGGAACAGTTTGTCCAGAATGCAGTTGATGCCCCAGTCTCTGGATGGGGCATCAGGGTGGACCAGGCTGTGAGCAACCCAATTTAGCTGTCGATGGCCTTGTTCATTGCAGGGGAGTTGAGCTGGATGACCTTTAAAGGCTCCTTCCAACTTAAGTGATTTTATGATTCTGTGATTCTTTCATTCTGTGATTCTATGGAATCACATATAAAACATGTAACCAAATTCCTCCTTGCAGAAAAAAAATGCATCTATTGACATTCATTGATGTTTGCTGAACATTTATGGAGACCAAACAGTGAATATTAATACAGTGAGGTGGTGTGTGGTGTGTTCCAGCAGTGGCAACAGTGACGTGGATGACAAGCCATGTACTGGAAAGCCATGCAGATATTGACAAGCCCAGCATGTAGGTTCTTGTTCATTGTAGGTGAAAATGCACAAAATATGGCAGTGACTATGTTAAAAAGTAGTGTTTTGTATCAAATAGTGCTTTGTGCTTTCTGTATTTCTTGCAGTCTCCAAGGAAACAAATTGAAAGCCTTCCCCCCAGAGCTACCTCAGCACATTCGTAAGACAAAGACTTTCATAATGCTTTAAAGAGCTAGAGAGAGGGAAATGGCTATTCCTCCCTACTGTTTCACGTCTTTTTTTTGAAGACCAAGTGCACCTTTTTTTTTTTTTTTTTTGTAAATTATGAGCATCATTGTTTCCTCTTCTTAAGACTGTCTAACTTAATTGATTACATTTTGCACTGATACTGTTTTCATTCTTTGAAGTCAATCAGATATCTCTGTACGTTACAGGGAATCTGGACTAGACAACCTTTAGAAGTCCCTTCCAACTCAAAAGATTCTATGATTCTATGATCAGTCATCCATTCTAATTAGTTTTATGGGGCTCATTAATACACTAAGTTGATAAAAACTACTGAGCCTTATGCAAATACTTTTGCTAATATATCTGGCATTTTTTCATAGCACAGAACGTGTGTCATTTGAGATGACTCATCATTAGTAAGAAGAGTCCCCAGATGTACAACTGAAATGAGCACACCAGGTGTGACACTCAGTTTCACTTTAACAGGGATCTAATATGAGACCACAAATCTAAGCACTGTGAGTGACAGGGAAGGCAACCTTGAAGGTGATAAGTCAGAGTCAGTGATGTATGAAATACTGATTATGCTCTTGAGAGGGGATTCTATCAAGCAGAATTTGAGAACCTCTCTGACTTGGTTCAAGCAAGTACTCAAGTTGTGAGCCTTTTGCTCACAGTGAAAATCTTCATACCACTTTCTCTACCACTTTTTATTTTGTCTCATAATTTTTCAGCTATGCAAAGTTCATATGTAATTATTAACAAGGAGTGCCATCATTTTTTCACAGCCTTTCAGCACAGCTACAGAGCCTATGTGGGAGGTGAAAGAAGGTGGGAAACAACTCTCATGGCCACTGTTACAGGGACAGAATATTGACTTCCTATGTTTTATAGTACAGTCTGAAGATCTGCTCATTCCCAAAGCATGTGACTCCTATAAAGAAAAAACTTAATCTTTCAGAGACATCACTGTCTTTAAAATTTGTATTGTAATATTTACTTCTAAGTGTTGCTTGCTTTTCCCTAAGAAATGTTTGAAGCATAATTTTGCAGTTTATGCATCATTAGTGTCCTAAGAGCAGCAGAACATAGCAGACACAAGAGGATGCAGAGCTGGCTTTTCATCCCAGATTTCCATCACTTTTGTCAGTTTTCTTATAGTAAGGCTAGTATGTAGACTAAACAGCTTCTCTAAATTGTGCTGACATATCTGCCACCACAGATTCCCACCAAGCCACTCTGTTGGCCCAAATGAAAGGAGCACTCTGTGGGAAGTACCCTCTTGTGTCCTGGTACCCTTGATCTTGCCTGAATTTCTCCTTGCAGTAAAATGGAGGAAAAAATTCAAGGGCTGATCATGGCATCTGAAGATCCCCTTGTGCTGATAACATCCCAAAATGTTGAAGGCAGGAAGGTGAGAGGGGCTAAATTTTGGGTTAGACACAGTTGCTAGATGATAGTACAAAAAACTAGGATAAATTCTTTTGAGTCTCTAGTATGTATTGCTTTTGCATTTTTCAGCCCAGTTTGGAAGTGACTACTGAGACCTGCTATGAGCCAGAGTTGCTAGAGCAGGGGACAGCTTCCTACTCACAATTTCTTGTTAAGCAACAAGAATACAGTATGGAAAGGATGAAGAAATTACCTGCACTTCTTTCTCTTGATCCAGAAATTACACTATAGCTAAAAATTGTGATTTCACTGGCATATCTGGCAGTCCTTAGACACAGAGTCTTGACAACCAGCCTCAGACAAAATGGTGTGCAGTTGAGAACTGAAGTTTGCATCAAAGTCTTATATTGTTCAGCAATTCTGAATTGGAACCAAAATGAGTCCATTCCATATATCTGCAGCAGCAGGTTTCTGAATTCTGGTGTATTATCAAAGAGATCTGAATAAGAATTCTGTGTAAGTTCTAGAGCGCCTGGTTGCATTAGAAAAGCCTTATCTAAAAGATATTTCATTTTGGTTAAGCTTTGTCTTTTTAGTCTGTGAATTAACTGTCTCCGGAAAACACAGGCATCTTTTTGATTTTTCAGATATACATTGTTCTGGCATTGTGTGCCCAGCAAAATCTGGGAGACACCAAGAAAGACAGCAATAACATTCATGGTAAAATAAATTCTGTGAAATCCATACTGGTAGAAATTTACCTCAGCACTCAATCTTTTCTTACTTAAATTTTTAAGATCCAAGATTGCAGTAGTTGCCACCTAATTAAAGTAACAAGACTTCATTGTCAGTATTCTAGTACAATATTAAAATAAGCCCCTTTTGGAACACAGCAGCACATATCCACTTTCATATAGTCCAGGAAAAGCCAAGCAGCTGAGCAGTAATGTGATACAGATGCAGAGTATGTCTTTCAAAAATTCACGATGACCTAGGCTCCTAGGTTCCATTTTCAAATCTCTTAAACCTCTCTGCCTATTTTAAGGCCTGGGAAGAGCAGTCCCTCATTCAAAATCAGAAAGTCATACTAAATTTGTTCTCCTTGCTGTGCTGAATATCCAGGCTGGTGGTGGAAAAGAGGAGAAGGGGTAGAAATCTGACTGTTGTGGCAGGGCAAGTATTGCGGGCTTTGAACAACTTCCATAAAATTATCTTAATCCTGGTATAAACATGGAGCCACGTCATATCATCTTTAGGAAAATGGGGCTTGCTGCAGTTGAGCTGGCCAGTTTGAAGAGGTTTGTAACAAAAATACTTTTACAGACGGAACATCTGAATGCTGTATGAAAGCAGGAGAAAAAATAATACAGCAGGGGTTATGAAAATGGCCTATCTGGGTATACAAGAACTCAATTAACAGCAGTAAAACCACTAGTATGTTGTTGGAATTAAGATCAGATGGCCTGCATTGGATTGGACCACAGTGCAGAAGACTTGAATATTGATCACAGAACAATGACTACAACAGTTAGACTACTCTGCATTTATTATTCCTCTTCTTGTTAGCCCACAAATGAAACAGATGTGTAGCCAAATAGATACTAGCAATTAATAAGCCAATGAACAGCAACCTTGCCTAAGATAGTTAGAGGCTGATTTGAATAAGTTTCTGAAGTAAAGTATTACCTCACTACAATTGCTGACTCCCTAAGCATATGTAAAAGCTGTGTTCAAAAACCAGATTATCATTACCACCCCAAAAGAAACCAAGATATGTACTAAGGATGTAACAGCTGGCCTCCATCATCCTCCATGTCACAGATACCACGACCAGACAGGCCACTTGGGCACACAGGTCTTGGTGCATGTGAGAGTATGGGTAAGAGAAAATAACTTAGTAATATGTTTAAAATAAACATCACCTTCCCATTACAAAACAAGGGCTCTCACTGAGATTTTACATGCTAATTTCCTTCATGACAGAATACCTTCCTGATATTCTTTGGAGGGAATAGAGGAAAAGTTTCACTCCCAATAGGAGACAGGAATGTATGGATGCTAACTTGCATGAAAAAGAAATCTTTGTTTACATCTTGTTTGGGCTAAATTCATGTTCATAATCCATAGAAGGTTTAGCACAGATATGCCAAACATGCTCATCTTTTTCTCCCAAGCTATTCCCACAGAAGTTAGTTCATAGGGACACAAAATAACTTTGCTGCTATTTCTGGATAAATTCTGCTTTTCATGTCATGAACAAAAAATTCCTTCTTGTAGCAGTTATTCTTGGTATATCATGCTGTAACTGAGCAGAACTTGCAAGATCTGTCTAAAGCTTACACCTGTTTAGAGCATGGCATAGAAACCCAGAGGCAGAAAGACCTCCAGGAAATGAAATTGTTTCAGGTTTTCTTCTGTTCCAAGGATTAGGAGAAGGTAGCCCACAAAGCCTTCAGAAATGTGGTTGGTGTTGAGTAGGAAGTGGAACAGCCAAAGCAACTACTGGTTTCATTGACTCCCCCCTAGAGCTCTTGCTAGTGCAGCTTGAAGGAGCCTCAGATTTAGGACTTCTAGTCCTTCACTACATTCACAATAAAATCACATCAAGAACAGTTCTGAGATGTCTAAGTCTGTCTCTCCATATCTTGCAGAGATTGAGATGATTTGCAGAAGGCAGAGTTGTGCATCCATGACTAATCTTTTGGTTCCCAAACCAGTACTGTGCACACCAGCCCACAGTGCCTCTCTCATCACCTCCTCAGCTATTTCCACTTTGAAAGGACAGACAGTCCATGAGCTAAAAAAGTGACAGTAGCCAGCACCCATAAAGATCTGTTCTGTTATTCATTGGAAGAATGGAATGATACAAACCATACTTAATTTACTTTTAGTTTATTACATATATGGTCTTCTCATCACAGCAGGAACAGGGGACACTGTATAAGAAGGGACATTAGATGGTCCATTCAAGTAACATCATTAATAGAAAAGCAGAAATGACATTTTTTTTCTTGGTGATTGTAGTGAGGTTTTGTCGGAGAGACTGACTGTGAAAGTCATTCAGATAATTTACAGTAATCAGTGTTGGAGGTTAAAGACAATTTCTGCTGTAACTTTCATGTTTTATGTTCCATTAGTTCAAGCAAGGGCTTTCTCTTGTGCATCAATTCTATATCTCTCAGTCTGGATTTGTCCTCGTGTGTCAAAGAAGAATTCTTAATACTGAAATTTTCATGCAGACATGATTTGTTTCCTGTTTTTGTTTGCTTGTTTGTTTATTTGTTTGGGGGGGGGGGGGGGGGGGGGGGCGGGGGGGTGGGGAGGGTACTATTTATTTGTTTATTTATCTATCTATCTATTTATTTATTTATTAATTTGTAGTGGGCAACACTGAAAGTCTAGAAAGCTTAGAATTCACCTTTGACAGCTGTTATATTTTGTTGCTTAGTTTCACAAGGAAATGACCCTGCCTTTGACTTCTGCATTTTTCCCCTATCCTCTTCCAATTCCCTTTGCTGTGTTAGTGAAGAAAGAGCAGATAGTAAGATATTAGGCTGATCTAGCTGATCAGTGTCAGGAACAATGGCCATGGCTACTTAGGGTGGAAGTGATAGTCCTCAGATCCATGGTACTTAGGAAGTGTGGTTAGATCTTTAAATGGAATACAAGACTTACTCCAAAGTAGAACAGTATTTCTAGTACACATCTGGACTGCCTATTGGTCCCCAGGAATGGAGGAAAAGTAGCATCACTTCATGCTTTGACTATACTCACCATGTCTGAAGACATCAAAATACCATGAGGCAGTTAGGTGTGTAACCCTTGTCATGTTTCTCATTCACCGGGAAAAAGCAGAATGGGTTAAAGGAGAGTCTGAGTCATGGAAGTGGTCAATATCTCGCTGCAAGAGGAGAGAAGAAAAGAGATCAGTTTTAGGAACAGTGTTTCAGAGCTATTTTGGCTGCGCAACTCCATTGTTCAGGCACAGGTGGGAAGATGCCTGGGGATCTAAGTTTGCAGTCAGCAAGTGCTTGTTAACTAATACATGCAGGAAGCCCCAAAACTGAATCATTTTTCCAGACAGTTGATGTCCTCTCCAGGGTGAGCTGAAGCATTCTCAGGACTTCACCATCTTTGTTGAAAAGGTTTGCATGTAACAGCAGCTGAGGCACACATCGACTGACATGAAATCTCTGACAATGAACATCTACCCCGCAGATGAATCCCTCCCCTGTTGTCAGCAGTTTTATCAGGAATGAAGCAGCAGACAGGTTGCAAACAAAGGTATATGAGCTGGTCACCACCAGGTCATGTAGTGTTAGATCCAGCAGCATTTGCAGTGACGGTGTTTGCTTAGAAATCTCTTGCATTTCTTTCCCAAAAGCAGGCATGTTTCTCAGTTGAGCTCAGGAATATAATCACTAGATTATAATCTAAAGCCCTGCATACTTGTGTCAGGAGGGTGTCTTAGCCACAAGCTGCAGTATCCAGGATGCTCTGGGAGTGTTCGAAGGCCACATCTTTATTTTGTACTACAACATTTGTACAATCCCAGCTAAATAAGGGTAGATGGACAGTTGCTGCAGTGTCACATTAGCATTTTCCTTCCATGCAGATATATACTTGGGAGAAATTTTAAGAGGGCACCAAAACTCCAAACTGAACTAAGCCACTAATGCAGGGCTTTGCCTGGCTTCTGCTGTCGGCTGCATGTGTTTTCCATGATATTAAGCCTCCTAGAGCTACCTACCTAGCAGGAGTTCAAGGACACAGATCTCATCAGCCACATTCCACATGGCTGGAAGTTGTACTAGAGGAGGGTTAGGTTAGACATGAGAAAAAACTTTTTCTCTCAGAGAGTGGTCAGTCACTGGAATAGCCTGCCCAGGGAGGTGGTGGAGTCGCTGTCTGTGGCAGTGTTCAAGAGGCACCTGGATGAGGAGCTACAAGATACGGTTTAGTGCTTGTGGTAGCAGTGGTAATGAGAAGATGGTTGAACTAGATGATCTTACAGGTTGTATCCAACCTTGTGATTCTATGATCCTAAATACTTATTACTAAACAGAATGCCACTTACTGAGAATAGTTGCATTCACAGATCTACCTGTGACAGCAAGCATCACTATACTGTGATCAGAACACAGGTGGCAATCTGATTCTGTCCACGTATTTTTGCATGCACGCTTTCCCAGATGACTTGGGATTCTTATTATCACCAATTTTGGGATGCATTCAACTTTGTACATGTTGGCAGAAAGTGCAGAAAATCCCATCTGAGATCCAACTTGCTCAAACTGCCCTAGTTTGAATACTCATAAATAGAGAGGTTAACTGGTATTAAGATAGACTGGGGAGAGCTTGACCTGAGGATTCTGAACATCACAACTGAATGTATCTTTCACCCAGTGATGATCTACACCCAGCTTGTGCAGCATACAGTTTGCACTGACACATTCTTGCCGACTTCTCTTCTGAAAGCTGAACATGTTGGTGAATGGCACGAGCAGGATGTATACAAATCCCTCATTTTTTCCCCTTCTCATAGGAATTAGGGTACTGCCTCTACTGCCCTTGTCCGTTAACTATGTTGGGCTTGACTGAGTTTTCTCCCCACTCTCATCAGCTGAAATATCTTTACTTTCTGCTGCTCCTTGCTGCTGCCTTTCACTCAGTGGCGGGTCAGTTAATACAAGGCAACTGAAGGGTTCATCTAAGCCACCTCTTTCTGCCTACAGAGGTTCAGTGAGCATTTTGATTAACTCTTTACCTATTGAACGTAGAGATTTAGGTGGGGGAAGAATTGCAGATAGAGAATGAAGAAGGTCCAGAGCTCCTTCTAGTTTTCTAGTCTCCCTAGCTCAAGCCTCCTCTCCACTTCCGATGAGTTTATTCCAGCCTGTGCCCACGCACTGTACTAACAGCATGGTAGTGCTTTCTCTAGGGCTGGATCCAGAGCTTTGTAGAGCTGTGCAGCACCATAGGAACATTAGTGATTCCAAAATGACAGCAATCAGCACAGTGACTGTCAATGGCATTGTCTACTTTAGTTACAGGGGAACTCTAATGGGAAGGAAGGTCAGCCTGGACTGTTATTCCTTGGCAGAGATCTACCTTTGTATATATTTGCTTGTATTTAGTACTGTATCAGTCTCTTTGATGTGGCCCACTCTGGCCTGGAGGTGTTCAAATCCAGCTTTCTCCAGAGAATGGCTTGACCACTGTTATGGTTTTCTGATTTGTTGTTATTGGTATTCTACATCATAACATCATGTAGTGCAGTGGAAGTCAAAGAATGCTCCAATTCTGTGGACTGTCAATATTTCCAGGTATCTGGTTCTCAGGAAAGAAGAACACCTACATCTCCCAGATGACTTCATTGCTCTCTTTCCATTTTCCATTTAGAGGGAAAAATAAAACTACTCACAAGTCATGAGATCCCCCCTTCTTTTACTGCTTGTCTCTGCAGAGTGCGCTCCCTAGCTGTCTTGCCTTCAGCATTAGAATAAAGCCTTCAGTTTTGGACACTCTCATTTATTTGGTTTATTATCTTCAATCCCAATTAACTTTATTTCTGCTATTATAATTAGTAAATTAACTTTCCTCCTCAGATCATTGCCGCCGTTGTTTTTTTTTATTTGTTTGTTTGTTTGATTTCCCTTTGTTCTCTGTTCCTCTCCCTGTTCAACTCTGCCCTCCTTCCCCCTTCCCTTTTTTGGGCCAGTGGGCCTGTAGCCTGCTATCCCCCATCACAGACACAGATCTAGAAATAACACCATGACAAGCATCCAGGGAAAAGAATGGCATTAGAAGCTGGACGTGGCTGAAATTAGGGATAAAAGAAGGTACCACTCTTGTCACATGCCCCAGAAGCCAGGGAACCTGTGGACACAGCACATCCTCACTGCATGGCAGATGTGTTACCAGTGAAAGCCCTGCTCATACACTTCAAAATATACCCAACATGGGCTAGAAGCATGACTAAATATTGAGTCCATTGTGGACAGGAGGACAACACCCTTGCCTGTCACCTCAGCCAATCCCTGTTGCCATAAAGTCTGATCAGAAGCATAATTTTAAGTCTGAGCATGTAAGTCTAACTGCAGTTAGACAAATACTTGCTTTCTGAATCAGGATCCTACACAGTTCTGCATGGTTGTAGTCATAGGTAAATCAATTCTCCGTCTCTTGGTATTAGTATATGCAGTGGACATGATCTATTTTAGCTGGAAGACAGATGACTTATAAATTATACATCAGCTGAGAAGGGTTTTGAGGATTCAGAGTACGTGGGGTGTCAAAGAATTCTGGAGAGCTAGGGGTTGCTGAATCCAGCCTGAAGAAGCTGAGGCTGCTGCAGCTCCTGGTTTTCATGTCCAGCGAGGCTGTGTGTGTATTCCCAGTAGGCACACATGCGTTGAATACCTACATAGATCTCTACACACCTGATCCTACCAATCAACAGAAGCAGAAAACACAGTACTCAAGCAAACACAATCAACACAAATCACCTCATCCTGTTACTTTCTCTGATCAGAGTGAAAAATATATGTATGTATATATATATTGTATGAAAAGTATATGTGCGTATTATATACATGATACATATCACTTCAGTAGCTGATGTGCCATTATACAATCTGACTACCCAATAATTTGCTTTGATCTCTCCAGTGGCCGATACTTGGACTTCAAAGCCACTGAGGCCTGCAAACTGACTTGCTTTGCTAGTGCTCAGACTTCCTTGCACAGATATACAAACACATGCACTACAGATCCCTCCAGTAACTGGACTTAGATGTTGAGTCCTGCCAGTAGCTGCCTCTGGATCCCTAGCCTCCTTGTTGCCCTATGCATAGGCATACACAAACCTCTGTATGCTTCTGTGTAGTTGATCCAGATCTATGGCCTCCAAGTAGCTGAGCCCCAGATGCCCCTATCTCCCCAGTTGCTGATTCTCAGATGCTCTGGTTGCTGATGGCTGTACAAATACATGGCTGTCAAACCTCTTATCCTATTTGTGGTTAGTCCAGTGTGATACAGGCAAGTGCATACACTGATGTGCCTACCTGCACAGTAAGCATTCTCTCCATTTAGCTAGTTGCTGGCACCTCAGGCTCATAGCCCTTTTAACCCGGGGCCACTTGCCAGTGGCTGGCATTTAGACCTGCATGCACACATACACGTGGAATAGAGAGCCCCTTACTCAGAAAAACTGGAACAGAGTTCAATTAGAAGAGAGAAGAGAATACATTGTGTAGGTGCAGGGTGTGACCTGATGAGTGTACTGAACACAATCCTAATGCAAATGAAGCATGGAAGAATCTATTGATTTGTTTGCTCTTTCATGACATTTACATTACCTACACTGTCCAAGGGAGATTTGGGAAGTATATGCTAGAATGGTGAGAAGATGTATACATACAGTTGCTGGAAAACCATATGTCTACTGGAGCTTTAATTATGTTGTGATATTAATCTGGTATTCTTTTGCTTTGTATCTCAATTTTGGAAGAATGAGTTTCAAAATCCAGGGTTTTCAAATGAATTTGAAAGGGGAAATGTTGGCAAGAGATGCCATGAGGTACTGCTGACACTGAGGAAGTGAATCATTCTTCTGAGGCCCAGACTGGATTTTGAGCTGTTAGATCTGGATGCTATATACCTTTTCTATCTTTTCCTTAGAAGAGCTGCAAATATTTGATGCCACAGAATCACAGAATTGTAGAGGTTGAAATGAATCTCTAGGTACCATAAACTCCAACCCTTGTGCTAGAGCAAGTTCCCTAGAGTAATTGCACAGGAAAGTACCCAGATGTGTTTTTAATATTTTCAGAGAAAGAGGCTCCATAATCTCTCTGGGCATCTTGTTCCTGTGCTTTGTCACTCTCACAGAAAAGTTCTTCTGGTTTCTGCCTGCTTCTCCTTGTTCTATTGCACTCCACCAAAAAGATTCTGTCTCCATCTGCTTGATTTCCATACTATGTATTTCTGAACAGTGATGAGATCCCCTCTCGACTTTCTCTTCTCCAGATTGAAGAGTCTCGGGTCTCTCAGCCTTACTTTGTGTGTGATATGCTCCAAGCCCTCTGCTGGACTTCCTCTAGAAGACCCCTGCCCTTTTTGAACTGAGAGCCCAGAACTGGACACAGTATTCCAGGTTTGGCCTCGCCAGGACAGAGTAGAGGGGAAGGATTACCTCTCTTGACCAGCTGGCTGCACTTACATATTTTACACACGTTTATCTTACTTAACCTCTTCATATTTCTAGAATTACTGGGAAATTAAGACTTGGCCCCATTAAGCCAATATCAAAACTTCCACAGAATTCAGCAGGGCCAGGATTTAACATTACCGTATCATAAAATAAGCCCTGAATTTAGCTTAAGCATGTGGCTGAATGGAGGAGACTAACTGCAAAATCAGCTCATATAATTGTATCCAACAAAGCTCCATCGTGTGAAGACTTTGTGATTTAGCTTTTCAATTTCTGTGATTTCTGTGTAAAAGGCCTTTAGGGAGGAAGGAAACTTAAACAGAATTTGTAGGAACTGACCGATAAGAGTTTTCTCATTCATCACATTGAAAGCCTTCCCTTAGCATTCTTTCGAATCATCCCCTTGAACACAGTGTTTTATTTTTATATGCATTATTCTGTTGATCAGCAAAGAATGTTTTTACTTTCACAAGGGTTTTCTATTTAGGAGTGAACTGTAGTTAAGCTGGTAGCTCATAGATAACAGTCATTGCAGAGCAACTGAGCAATCCAAGTTCAAATCTTGCAGTTTTCAAGGGGTGAAAGAATGGCTGTTTTAATATGTTGGTCTGGCTGGAAGCCTCTTGTAAAGGTCTTGAAAAGCAGTAAGTACTTTGGTGTTCTGGAGTATGTAATGGAGTCTACCATCACAGAACACAGCATCCAGTAGATATTGCATTAAAACATTAAAAATAATCATCCATCCAAAAGGAAAAAAAGAAGCAATATTCCTTCTCACTCAAGGTGCCTGTGGTGGACTTGATATGTACCTAGGACTGGAGAGAAGGCAGTGGGAATGATGAACATCTTTTTAAGTCTCACAAAGAGGAAAACTGCTTATTCTCTGCATGACGACTAGTATATTCCTAATGTGATTTATAACAGCCACATGATTTAAATCAATTTAAACATTTCTAGAGCCTGATACTGTTCCCAGGAAGTAAAGTTTTTCTTATCTATTACTTCTTGTCTTTCCATAATCTGTCCTAACATTACATAGTGGATAGAATGTAGTTTCAGTGCCAAAACCTTAGGTCTGCTGCCTGTCTTCTATGTGACTGTCTACCGCATATATCATTCAAACAGTTGAGTCCTTCAATTCTACTATTGACTTAGTAGAATAACTAGCTCTAGCCAATGCCAGGTGTTTTAGAAGGACTAGATAATTTGATACATGAAGAGTTTCACTTTCCTGGGTGTTAGGTACTTTAGAAACAGGATGAATCACCAAAAAATTGTGGTAACTAGGACACAAAGTTTTGTTCTCTGTACTGCCATGGTCACCTGTGTGCCATGGGCTAATCATCCAGAGCTTCAGTGAGACCTGGACATGCTGGAGAGTTGGGAAAAGAGGAACTGTCTGTGGTTCAACAAGTGCAAGTGCAGTATCCTAAACCTGGAGAAGAATAACTGTGTGCATTGGCACAGGTTAGGGGCTGGCCTGCTGGAAAGGAGTTCTGCAGAGAACAACCAGGGCTTCCTCATGGACAACAGGTTGACCAGATTTTGTGGTCACAAAGGCCAGTGTTATCACAGAGAACAATAAAAAGAGCATGGCCAGAAGTTTGAGGGTGGTTCTCCTCCCTTCTAATCTGCACTGATGAGACCACATCTGGAATAGAGCATCCAGTTCTGGGATCTCCAGATAAAGAAAGAGAAATTCTAGAGAGTACAGTGGAGAGTTACAAAGAGGATCAGAGGCCTGGAGCATCTCCCTTGTGAGGAAGCTGAGAGACTTGGATTGTTTAGCCTGGAGAAAACAGAGACACCTTATTGATACTTATAAATAACTACAGGGCAGGTGTCAAATGGATGAAGCCAGGCTCTTATCACTGGTGCCCAGCAACAGGACAAGGGTAAAGGGCACAAACTGGAACATGTGTTCCATCTCATTATAAGAAAAAATTTCTGTGAAGGTGGTAGAGCGATATAACAAACTGCCCAGAAGGGGTATGGAGTCTCCTTCTCTTGATATATTCAAAACCTGCCCACACACTTTCCTTTGCCCTACTCTAGGGAGCCTGTTTGATCAGGAGCTTGGATTAGATTATCTCCAGATGTTCCTTCTAATCACTAAAATCTTGTGATTCTGAATGGAGTTCTACACCCATGACTTAGCAGCCAGTCACCAAGTGACTCACAAGCAGTAGGTACCCAAGAATTTGTCTTTCTTGAGAACTGTGTGTAACGCCCATTATTAAAGGCAGACCTGAATAATCAGTGGTTCAGATGGGCACAACTTCCATCTGAAATTGACACTGCGCCAAGGAAAGTAAAATATTCTTTAGTGTTATGCAGCACTTTCCTGAATTATTTTGAAGGTTGAGAAATCAAGTGAAACTTGCAGAGGTGCAACAATTGCCAACAATATTTTTATCTGCAGTTTGTATGTCTTAACAGGAAGGCTCCATAAACAGAGCTAAGCAGGCTACTTATCAACACAAGAGTGGTGTGTATCATTTTGCATTTAGTGACATCAGCTTGCAGGACTTACCCATGATTTATGGACTGCTTGAAAGAAAGAACCACTTCCACGGGCAGGAAAAATTACCCAAAATGGCTAAAAATATATCCAAAATAACAACTGGTTGTCAAACAGTGGTTTCCAAAAAGCTAGTCAACAGAAGCATTCACTTACTCTTGTGTAGCTGGTCAAGCTTGAGGGAAAGCTCATGTCACTGACCTGCTGCAATTTCCACAGTTTATTGGTGAACAAGAAAAGATTTATGTCTCAAAAAGGAGGCTTCTTTGGCTTGTGCTGGTAGAGATTTTGCTGCGGAAATAGGCTGGCAGATGAGTGATAATATGGATGCACACAAGGAGTGGCAGGCCCCTGTTTGTGGAGTGATGCTATTTCTGCCTGGATTTGAAAGTGTTCATTGGAACAAAGTTGAAACAGTCACTATAAATTACTTGTATGAATGAGTACAGAGCATTTTGGAGAATTATAATTTATGCTGGGCAGATGCTGTTATGGTTCAGTTTAAGGCACTTAAAATAAGACTTTTGGGAGACTACCAAACCAGCTTCAAGTCTGGTAACTACTCAGCTCAAGACACTAAATTTATATGTACAGGTTCCATTACTGTGAGGGGGAGAACAGGCCTTGAACTACTATTGAAACTACTAGGTTTCAAAGATGTTCTGGTGATATTTAACATTGCTACAAATAAAGCAATGTGCATTACGGAAGAGATGATAATGCCATGTTCACCTCTCCTTGTCTGGACCCCAATTAACTCAACTAAAAGATTTGCTACTCAACATTTTGTCTTTCACAGTAAAAACATCTTGAAGGAATGGGGAATTCTTCATGGTAGCTGATTTGTGCACATTTAAAACTGGTCAGCATATCAAGTCAACTTGGAAAAAGATGTCTGTCTAGGTTCAGATGGTCGTGCATGTCCTTCCCAACATCAGAACAGTAGGAGGGAGAAATCAATCCATTTCTGCTGAGAAATCGGAAAGGCAGACATCAAGCCCTATTTTGGTCTCCAGTAGGCAGCTTGAGAGTGTTTTATAAAACAATAGCAAAGTTGTAGCCTCATGTCATTTTGCAAATTACACAGCGGATGTCCCTTCATTCACATAGAAATGCTTACACATTATGAGACCGATTTCTAAGTTTTTTACAAATAATGCTTCTATAACTTTTACATATTTTTCTTTGCTCAGTTTTATCCCTGCACATTAAGTTAAAGCCCCTCTTGGAACATGCAGTAGAAAATCGCTTCCTGTTTAATCATGGTACTACCATGGCTCTTCTGACAAGTTAAGATATGGTCCATTAGTCTGCTTTGAGTTCATTTATGGTTTAAAAAACTAAAAAGCTACTAGCTTTTCTTTTTTTTCTTTTTGTGCTACAGATAATATTTCTTACTAGCTGTTCCTATTTACATGTATGCATTACAAATATGACATGAGAAACTTATTTTGTTCTGTGACTTTTTTTCCTTTACAGGTACAAATACTTGTCCACACTGGAGAATATTTCCCAGTCTTTCCTCAAAAGCACCTAAGATTGGTTGATAGCACTGTTTCACTCCTATTCTTAAAGCTGAGAAACTGATAAGACAAGATCCATGCATTGTGTACTTTAGTCCATACTGTATTTCCCATTAAAAAAAAAAAAAAATCACAGAGGAAGATTATAAGATTATCTCATCATAACCCTTGAGCTGGACATGACTTGTTAGAGTAACAGGGCAGAACTTATTAGACCTACTTCACATCTTATATTGACTAGTTTCATTGGTTTTTATCTTTTAAAACCTTCATGGTGAATGCCGTTTTTTAAAATTATTATCATTTGAAAGATATTCCAGCAGATCTGTGAATCACTTATATTTTCCTAGAATCCGGACTAATCTTCAGGACCTAATCTTAAAAAGAGCTTTACATGTTTCTGATGGGTTCCTCTATAGCCTAAAGTCACCACAGCAGCATGGACTGTGCAGCGAAAGAAGTCAGTGCATTACAAAATGGAAATGAAATGCTGCAATTTTGCAAATTTTACGTGGGTACGTAGTTTATCACTGTCTTGCTTTTTCTGACTGACAGGAATGATCTTTGAATGCAACTCCTCGTGATGTATGCTTGCTTTGTTCCACCTACTTCTGAACTTTGTGGTAAGATTACAATTTCATGTTTAGACATAATTTTAGTATAACGTCAAGCCCTCGCGCTTACACAAGCAGAAACAAGGTTGTTTGTAACTGCACTTAACAATACATTCTTCTAATTTCTGGTCCCATGGGACTGCAATTTTGCGGTCGCTACTGAAACCTACCACATCCAGTATGCGGGATAAAATAACAAGTTTATTTTTGTACAACACTAATGGTCTTCCTGATACCACAGCGAAACAAAGATACAAGAAGACAGACATTCCTTTACATTTCTGACTTGGCCTGAATACCAGGCAACAGCATTGAATGTTTGGGTATAGTACAGACAAGAAACAGTACTACTAGTGTCATTTAAGACCAATGCTCAAAATACTGTACGAGCGTAAATTAAACTTTTCTCTGACAAGGGAAAAAATCAGGCACAGAACAAATGAACTGATCAGCTCAATGCTCACATAAATAACAGACCTGGGTTAGCCATAATTTCCTCCTTTAATTTATACTCTCTCTCCATAACTGCCTTCTGTGGCTTTGCTCATTTCTCATACAATGGGAGAAGTTGTGAAATAACATGCTCCAATTGCGCTTCATTAACTTATGTTCTGTTACGCCGAGTGAACTACTGTAGAAGGAAAGATCTGAGATCCAATTTCATATCTCTCTAGGCACTGATAGCTCCTAACAGTGAAACTTCTGTAATTACAACAGGGTAAAATCATTCTGGTGAGAACTGTACCTATAAATCTGTTCCTTCCCTTCATAGCAAGAATAACTTATTTAATACAAGCCCAGCCACAAACACAATTCAAGATATTTTTTAAGGTATTCAGTAGTGTTATTCTTTCAAGGAATGTTGATGTGCATACGCTAATAGAAAATTTGCCTATCAAGTTGTTTTCCTCTTTATATCAAACAGTTTCTTGTGGTGCAAATAGGATTTCTCACATGGCTTCATTTAAATTGCAGTTTGTGGTACTACTGGCCTGTACAGCTGCTGGATACAAATCAATCAGAAAGGGCAGTTTAGGTCATCTCAGTTCTGTATTCTGATCTTTTATAACAAATGAGACCTAAAGATCACTGTGAACACTACTTTCTGTGAACAGATAGGAACAGCAGCAATAACAGATTTATCAAGAATTCTTACAACAAATTTTGGCAGGCCAATACAATGTTTAAAAGGGACAATCTTCCATGCAATTTTAAGCATAACTAATAGTTTCCCTGCACTTCTATCATTTTGCCTTTCCAAAACCTCACCACTAGACTTTTTTTTTAATTTATTTTTTGTTTTTTTATCAAAGACCAGTTGGTTATTAGGGTGAATTTTACATACAATCCACTAAGAATTGAAAACACACAGCTTCAAAAAATTAAAAGCAGTAAGACTTATCACAAAAGGTAATTTTTTTCAAAGAAATTTCTTGCATTTTCACAACAAAAATTACCAAATTAAAATAGCATGTGTTGGGATTTTGTCAAAACAGAAGAACATGGATGCAATTTTTGTTAACAGTTTGACAGTATAAACCAGATGATTTGCTAAAGGATTTATGGTGTTCCACAGGTTGTTTGTTGGTAGATAAACTGATTGGAGAGGAAAAAAAAAAAAAAAAAGCACCCAATTCCATAACCCAGACCTCTTTTATAACACACAGTCTTAGAACTGATAAAAAAAGAAAAGGAATACTCTGCTAGCAAATCTTTCAGAAACAGAACCATGGTTAGAGCACTCCCTTTTCTCACACTGGTGTTTGATTTCAGCTTCCAATCAGCAATGCAAAATGAGCTCAAATAGGATTAATCAAGGTCCTTCTAGATAAACATACATCCTTATTTTCTAGAAAAGCAAATTAGGTCATTACTTGCATGACTTTTCTTTAGAAGCTGCTGGCACAGCAAAAGAAACCATTTGATAGTTCAGCAATAGGTATCAGACAGGAGACTTCTGTACCACATGAAGAATTCAATAAAAATACTAAGCTAAGAATTTGTTACTTGCATAGTGAATTTATAAATACCATGAACTGATTTATATTACTTTAGTTCTGTAAGGATTCCTAATTGTAACTTCCTTAGAACAAAATTTTACATTCTTCACATTTATTAAACTAAGTAAGATAATAAGTCACACTGACAAAAGTAAATAATTTCAAATGTATTTGTAGTTTTCAAATGCAGAATCTAACAATCCATAGAAAGACTGCATATTCAAGGCGAGCTCCAGGATTCCCGGTGATTTCTATAGAACAGAACTGTGGACTTCAGAATCCTACCTGAGACCTTCACTACCTCAGCTGCTTTCTTGTGATGCTAACTCCTCTAGGAGCTCTGTAAATACCAGCTTCAGACAGGATTTTCCCCGTGCCTGGTCTCTACATTTAAGAATTGCTTCCAGTCACTAGTGTTCAAAAGCAAGTCAAAAAGCTTCAATGTCCCAACATGGGTTAAAAGCAGCTTTTGCAGCAGGGAAGTGAGAGATTATGAGATTGCTTATTTTTTTTCAGTGAAAAAAATTGAATCTTGTCATAAATAAAAAAAAAAAACAAAAACATAAAATAAGGAAGGAGTGATCATTTCAAAAAAGCCAAGTTATAGATGTATTAATTTGATTACTTTTTAATAATTTTAGTGATTTACAAAATGTCTTTCTTGCAGTGAAGGCCCAAAACTGGACACAGTACTCGAGGTGTGAGTACAGGGGGACAGTCACTCACTTCCCTGTTCCTGCTGGTAACACTGTTTCTGATGCAAGCCAGGATGCCATTGGCCTTCTTGGCTACCCAGGCACACTGTGAGCCCACATTCAGCCAAGCATCAATCAGTACCCCGAGGTCTATTTCCTCTACAATCAATTAGGGCTTCAAGCAGTGCCAGGGGAGATTTAGGCTGGATGTTAGGAAATACTACTTCTCTGAAAAAGTGGTCAGGCACTGGAATGGGCTGCCCAGGGAGGTGGTGGAGTCACCTACCCTGGAGGTGTTCAAGGAATGTCTGGATTTTGTGTTGAGGGATATGGTTTAGTGAGAACTATTGGTTGGACTGGATGACCTTGCAGGTCTTTTCCAACCTTGGTGTTTCTGTGATTCTATGAAAATGAAACAAGTTAAAGAGCTCTCTCATGTTTTTTATTTTATAATGGTTAAGTGCTGAAATGCACGCTTTATTTTGTGGTCACCTTGAAAAGACAACTCTGACAAGCGATATCAAATTTCTTCAAAGGAGATACCTGACATCATTTTTTCCTCCTTAAACTATCACTGAGAAAATTCAGAATGTGTTTTTAAAATCAAACACCTTGAATCACAGATCATCCCAGAGGATCCTACCTCTTCCATAAGCTCTTATTCCTACTACCTAACTATGAAATTATTTCCGCAGATTCCATAATACTAGCTATATTTAATGTCTTTCAGAAAAAGATGAAAAATTCAATATGAATGCGTGCTGAAAAAGAATGAAAGAGGTAAAAATGAAATGCTAACAACCAAATACAGGTAGCATTTTATCTTTTATTCTAATAACATTATTTCTGAAATTGCAACGAATATTAATTCAGGATCATCAGGCTTCAGAAAAGTGAAATTCCAGTACCGATTCTCCAGAACATCTTCTTCTGTCAACAGGATACATCCTACTTTTGCACAAAACTCAGTGCTTAGAGGTTAGAGTTAACGTAGAGGATACTCGGAAGATTTGGGGTAGCATGTTACTCAGCTGGTAAAACAATTCCTCAGAAATTGTCTGGGGAAAAAAAAAGATAAAGTAGTAAGCTTCGTTTTTTTTTTGCTGTACTTTGGAATCTCTCTAAACATTATTTTTTGACATTTAAGAGTCATTTTTCAGAAGGCCAAAAAGATTTTTTGCATAATGCAGGCTATAATTCTATTTAATTCAATAAAAAAATTGACCAAAATACTGTTTGTGTATTTATGTGACATATCTGTCCCCAGCAGATTTCTTGTTCCAATACTTCTGTCTAGAAGAATGAGAATAGTGCTCTTTGGAGGACTCCTGCTCACAGGACTCAGAAAAGTTTTCAGGACATACAGGACTCCTGCTCCCTGAATTCCAGATTTATATTCAGCTTCATTTGTTCTTAGCTTCCTCTTGTTCCTTAGTTTATTACATCTGAACAAATACATGCTATTTCTTTCCTAAGATAACACTGATTTTTTTAGACAACTTTCAGCACCACTTTTCATAATGAAAACAAAACACAGAAAACCACCAGCATCAAACAACAAAAACACCTCAGTGTTGGTCACGCTTGGAAAGATTCCTGCTCCTGAAGATGAGCTTAAGCTCCAAATTAAATCATTTAGGAATCTTCATTACAATTCACTTCAAACACCTAGTCTAATGATTTTGTGGAAGCATAACTGAACTCTCTTCATTGCAATTTTCCAAGATGCTCAACAGTATGACTAACAAAAGCCTAACATTATATAATGCAAGGTTCATCTCATCAGAGAAAATAAGAGCAAACAGTATCTTTTTCGAAGTTTATATATACTCACTATTTGGAAAGACAAATTTCCCAGTTCGAATTTTTAGTAATCCTAGGATATTCTAAAAGATACCCCAGAATATAAAACCCTTTTATTCACATTTTGTAAGCAAGGAATCAAAACGACAATGGACTAATTTAAATTCAAACAAACAAAGAAAAAAAAAAACAAACAGGACACAGCAAAGAAATCAAACCTAAGTATACTGACATTTAACTCCTTGTTTGTATCTAACTCAGGGGACTACTGAAACTTGTTTAACCCACCTGTGGTACCAAGAATTGTACAGTCCGAGAAATTCCTCCATCCCATGAAGCCATTTCCATCATGAAACCTAAAAAAAAACAATATTCATATTTCACGGATTACTTATACAATCTTCGCTCCTAATTACACTATTACCTAGCAATGAGGTGGTTAGGAAGTTTTCATATGCAGTTAGGATTTTAACTGTCCTTACTATTGTCGTTCTTTGTAACATTCATATCTGACCTGTCTAATCTACTTTGAAACCTTATTTAACTGGAAAATCTAATGAGGAATTGCTGAGAAAAACGGAACACTCTTGAAGAGCAAAAAAAACCTATTTACAGTACAGAACAGTGTTTATCAGCAGAAGTGAGAGGCTTCTCCAGACATGATTGCTATGTGTTCTACCAATAGCTTGCTTTCATTTTAGAAGTATCTTTTCTCTTTAGATCAGTTATGATCAGATCAATATGAATGAGCGCAAGCCTAAATGTGTCAAAAGTACTTAGGCCCTCTGACAGGAAAAAAAACTGCCTGAACTAATGTACATAGAAAAAACTTGGTGTTCATTGCTCAACTTAAGGTTTTGATTTTATGCTAGCATTTCTTAACTGTAACTGATGGACTATAAGGTCCACAGGAATATACTGCTGACAATTAAGGATTTTTGGAAAAATACTTACATAATGAAAGTGATTACATGGATACTCCATTATGAATCACTAAAGGTCACAATAGCACAAAGTTTCTCAATATGTAGTAGAGAGACCACTATACTAACACTTTAAATGCTCTAAATGACTGCTTGCTGTGAGTATTTAAACATGGGATACAAGAATGCAGTAAGTAATAATACAATTGGAATAGATAGGAAATAAATATTAAATCTGTTGACTTTCCAGCAAAGAGATGAGTTAGCATATAAACTAGCTTTAAAAAAAGCGTGTGGAGTTTACATTGCTTGAGGAAATTAAAATAGAAAAGACACCGGAAAGTATATTGACAACTGTCAGTTCCTGCCCTCCTTCAGAGATTACTCAAAAGCAGTAAGGGGTTTTTCTTTCTTTCTAGGTGCGATTCATGAAAATATTTTCAAAACATTTTTAGTCTTCATTCTAAGTGTAAGATTATTTCCTGATGCTTAAAACAGCCCAACAGTAACATGGCAGTTAATAATTTTAAAGAGAAAATACCAGTATTTTAAGAAATAATAAGTTACTGAAACAACTTTTTTGGAGCAGTACGAAATATACAGCTCAAGCTAAGGCTGGATATCATCAAATTCAACTCTAGGAGGGAGCTGAAGCATTCACTAACATACCTTTGACACATTTGAACACAAGTTCTGCCCTCTTTAAGCACCACGGAATGGTCATTTCCTAAAATTAAATGAATAATGAAAAGGCTCAATGCAAATGTGCAAATGGATCAACCAACGACAGTATCAAGGAAACTCTTTAAAATAATAAATTGCCATAAAAGCGTATTTTCCCACCAGGTATTCGAGCAGTATCACAGTCCATGAAGAAGGATTCAATGTCAGAAAATTTTAACTGTCAGACTTGTGCTTCAGGTAGCCAAAAACAGGCTCATGACCACAGCTTAAAAGCAGTAACTGATGGTTACCAGGTATTCCTGATGATTCTGGTTTAGGCTTATTGGCATACCCACAGAGCTCATGTAAAAACCTCCTCTCCTAAAGGTGATTTTTCAAAACAAACAAAAGCTATCTTCATCTGATGGGTGATTTTCAGATATAATCACAGCAATTTCTTACCTCAAGTTAAACAAGATAGGATATGAAAGCCCTACTCATATAAGTTACTGTAGTGTGTAGCTATGTGCACCAGTCTAAATAATTTAAGAAATAGTTTCAGTACATACAACATTCTTTTCCTGTAAACTATAACATGAATTATATTAAGATGAATTTTCCTACTTAGAGGCAGAAAGGCCATCACAGTAAGTACTTCTCAGAGAAAATAATGCCCATAATAAATAATATCAGTTTGTTCAGATCTGCTCTCCAGCTAAATCTTGTAATTAAATGTTGTAATCACATAAACCTCTACATCACAAAGTGCTGATTTTAGGTTATATAGTGCATGAATCAGACAGCACAATGCAGACAACACTATTTTCATTTCTAATCTTTATGGAAAAAATAGTTGGTCTTTGTTACGGTTTAACTGTCTATGTTTGCTTTCTGTCACAAGCAATGTAGGTGTTTACTGCTAGTTTTGATCACTGTTTTGGCTTGGGTTAAAAACAAATGTCTAAAAAGAAAGGTTCTGTTACTCCAAGGGCAATTCAGAAGTACATTATGTAATCAATAAAAGGACCTGGCCTAAAAACAACCGATTGAAGCAGCAGGATATGACACTATTCCTTGGACTATTTCAGAGGAACATAGATGCTAAATCTTGTGGGCACTCAGGGAAATAATAGGTTGAACCTAGAACGTCACAGTATGCAAGCCACAAGAACAGACAATGACACAGTAGTGATTCAATTCCAACCCATCTTTAAAAAATACGTTCTTGTGATTTTGGCATGTTGTTAGAATTTTTCTCTATATGTAAATTAACAGTAGTGAAATCAAAGGATTGAGTTCAATTCACAGTACAGCACAAAGAATAGGAAAACATAAAAAAAAATATCACTTTTGATAAGCTTTCATTAATAACATTCCAGGAAGTAAAAAAAATGCCTGGGGCTTTTGGTTTGCTGTAAAGACCACACACCACTCCATTTTAAGACGAAAAGATCTGTTACAGATTAACATTACTTCTGTTGATAAAAATAAAAACGGTCAACTTCATTGATTAGAAATGTATGCTGCAAAGCTGCATCAACAGACTCATTCCAGGGGATTACTGCTTTTTTAAATTTATGAGCACATTTAAGTTTCTGCAGAAAGCCATGTCATAACCAAGTAATAAAACACTAAATTCCAGAAACTTCTTGTGGAATAAAGATTTCAGATCCTTTTGCAATGGTTAATTTTCAGATGTGGTGAATTAGCAAGGTGTTTACTTGAAATACACCCACACAAAACCTTCACACTGTATGAGCAGCTACACACTTCAAGGTGGGAAACTCTAAGAGAAAAAATTAAAGGTTAATACGCGTGTTGATGATCTGTCTCATAGTTGTCCAACCTCTTTGCTTGCCTGAGACACAAGGAACTAAGAGGAATTGTCTTAGGCCACATATAAGATATATAATATAGTTAATGTATAGAATTTACTTTTTTTTTAAGTATATATCAATTCTGACATTTTTAGTTTTATGCTTTTTTTTTCCTTGTAATTTCATCTCTTAGATTTTATCATAAAACGTTTAACTTATTGTACTCCTTTCACAAAAAAAAAAATAGTTGCTGTTTAATGCACAATTTAGTGAACTTATAGTTTCTGAGAAAAAGTGAATAAATGTAGGTATTACACACATCCTCTGTAAACTTTCTTTTAGCATGTCTGAATTAGTAAAATGACATATTTGTTTAGGCGATCATTACAAAAACACTAATCAAATACAAACTGTACAATTTATTGAAAACATATTGCAAATTATATTGTTTGTGAGCTTTTGGAGATGTTGAAAATTACAAAGTTTGTTAGCACTGCACAAGTATTCTGGGTATTTCTTCTCCAGTAATCATGTTTACATAGTAAATTATTTTATAAAATAGCACAAGCCCCATTTTAATAATTAAATAAGAAAACTTACATGCCCGCTTAATAACAAAGAACATGTGTCTTCACAGGCTTACACATGTAGGTAAGCTGAAATATGTTGTGATTTAACACAGAAGGCAACTGAACACCACACAGCTGTTCACTCACTCATTCCACTTCCCTCCACCCTTGCTCCCATTAGTGAAATGGGAGGAGAGAATTGGGATGAAAATAGAACTCCTGGGTTGAGATAAAAACTATTTACTAAGACTAAACAGAAGGAAAATAGGAACAAAAAAAGTGATGATAGCTATGCATATATCTCTGTGTGTATGCGTATATAAAGTAATATTTATAAATCCACAATGCAGTTAGTTACTACCCATCAAATGGAGTCCAGCTAATCCCCAAGCAACAGCTGGCCCCAGTCAATTCTCCACAGCTTTATAGCCTTCTGCATGGTGTCGCGTTGTAGGGAATAAACCCCTACCTAATTCAGCAGTAGCTCTTCTGGTCACAGACATGCTCCTGTCAATCAGCAACACTCAAAACACTGGTGTGCTATTCACACTCTCTCAGCTGAAGCCAGGACAAAATATTATTACTAGTACTCACTGCACTTTATTTGCCAAGTGGCACATGTGCATGTAATGTGTAACGCATCTAGCTCAATTAAACTGAAATTTAATTGACACTGTGCAGCAGGTACAAGAAGCAGAGTCAACCCTGCACTGCACCTTCCTCTTCACATTTCACTGTCATCTCTACAGTCTGTGCTCAAGGAAAGTGCAATCAACTCATTAAAAATAACACTGAAAGTCACAGTAATGTTAAAAGTTTATGATCTTGTGGGACTGCATTACCAGCTTTCCTGGGGTTTGATAATCTGCTATACATGTAAAAATTATTGTTCACAAATACTTGCTACACAGCCTATATGCCTTTATTTTTACTTAAAACAAACAAAAAAAGAAAAAAAACACCCAACACTTCTGTCTTAAGTTGCAGAATCATTTAAGTTAGAAAAGATCTGTAAGGTCATTAACTCCAATTGTTAATTCTTCACAAGCACGCTTACTAAGCCACTCCACTACCTCTCTGGGCAGCCTGTTTCAATACCTCACGACTTTCTGAGGAGAAATTTTTTCCAAATACCCAACTGGTGCAACATGAGGCCATTATCTCTCATCCTATTGCAAGTTACCTGGAAGAAAACGAACTCCCAGCTCACGACTGCTTCCTTTCAGGCAAGTGTAAAGAATGATGAGGTCTTCCCTGAGCCTCTTCTATTCCAAAATGAGCAATCCCAGTTCACTCAGTCTCTCCTTGTAAGACTTGTGCTCCAAACGCTTCAACCACTTCACTGCCCTTCTTTGGGTACGGTCCAGGGACTTTCTTGCAGTGAGGGTCCCCCAAAACTGAACGCTGAACCAGTACTGAGTACAAAGGGGCGACGACCTCCCTAGTCCTGCTGACTATACTTTTTCTGATACAAGCCAGATTGGCCTTCTTGGTCATACTGGCATACTGCTGGCTCATGTTCAGTCAGCTGATGAATAGCACCCCCAGACACTTTTCCACCATGCAGCTTTGCAGCCTGTAGCATTGCATAGGGCTGTTGTGACCAAAGGTCAGGATCCAGGACTTGGTCTTGTTGAACCTCATACGGTTGGGCCTCAGCTCACCGATCCATCCTATCCAGATCCTCCTGTAGGGCCTTCCTGACCTCAAACAGATTAACACTTACTCCCAGCTTGGTGTCATCTGCAGAATTATTGAGGCTGCATTCAATCCCTTTGTCTGTATCATCAATAAAAATATTAAACAGGACTGGCTCCAGTACTGACCTATTGACAGCTGGATTTAAGTCTACATGGACCCAGCCATCCAACCAGTTTTTTATGCAGTGAAGAGTATATCTGTCTAAACTATGAGCTGCCAGCTTCTCCACAAGAATGCTGTGAGAGACAGTATCAAAGGCTTGACTGAAGTATATGTAGACTACATTCAAAAGTGAAAGTCATGCAATCAGAGAAGATCAGTTTGGTCAAGCAGGACCTACCTTTCGTGACTAGCCCTGATCCCCTGGTTATCCTGCACGTGCACAGCAGACAGCTGCCTGAGAGCCCTGAAGTGTTCTGTTTTCTCCTGTGTTTCTATACTGATAGCAGCATAAAATGGCCTGCCAGTTGAAACTACAACGAACTATGCCAGCTCTAGCCATGTAATGAGAACCATTTAATTCCTCAATTTGGTTTACATTAATTTCAGTGCAATTATCAGATATTAATACCTCTGCTGTCCTAAATTTGATCTTGTTTGTTTTTGTCTTCCCCAGATATTAAACTCAGTTTCCTACCTTTAGTGTTTAGTTAAAATTAGTGACCAAAATTGAAAAAAAAATCTTGAATTTCCTGCTATTCTAGACATAAGAAAAATTAAAGAAACCACAACCTTATCTTTTTCTTACAAAAAAAAGAGTAGCTTTTTATGAAGTCCTAATAATAGTGAAATGTGATACACTCCTTACTTCTGTGATGTTATAAACATCTGCTCAACCATCCATAAAAGAAAACCTCTTTGAAACACACAAAGCAAACACATGATGAATGCCTGTAACAGAGAAGGTGGCAAATATCTTTACAGCTGTGCTCTTGGTTAACCACTTTACAAAAACTTTTTTTTTTTTTTTTTTTAATGTAGGAGGTAAATGTAGATTCAAAACTGGATCTGCTAAAGGCACCAAGTTCACGTTAACCTTCAGAAACCTGTTATTCACTCAAAAACAAGTCACAGATTTGTGAGTTTCAAATTCAGTCAGTCATCTACAAAGCACTGTAATAGGGTATGCTGCAGTTCATTCAGTTCAGTTTGGGCTTAACAAATGCTTTACCATACAGGCCACTTTTTGCTTAATCCATAAGTACTTAAAAGTTTAATATCAAAGGTAAAGTGTTTTACCACAACCCTTTAATAATCCAACACCACACAAATAGATAATTCTTCAGTTCCACACATTCAGCAGTAACACTTTCTGAAAGCACAGTGAACACATGGTGTGTTCAGTTGTATTTTAAAATACATATATATAATGCAAGGTAAAATTAGCATAATTAAAGAAAGAAAAAGATGAGTAGAGTTACACACTGACTTGATTAAGAAAAAAATGTCTGTACATTTCTGAAATGCAGAAATTGTGTCCCAGTAGTACCTCAGGCAGCTACCCCTAAAAAGAACACTAATACAAAGATGCAGAAGTATATTTCTGAAATAATATAATCTGTTATTAACAGTTAACATTTATGCAGAAGCATACCCTTTAGAATTTTCACTATTGGATATTTTTAACTTTTGCACTGCTTGAACTTCCACAAATCTAGCAAAAGGTATCTCAGTTTTATACATGTTCAGATCCAATTTTGTTAAAAAAAACAAAACAACAGTTATTCCATCTGTTGAAAACAATCCAAAAGTGAGCCTTTTTCTTGCTATGAGTCAAGCACTTTTACGGAAGGAATGGCAGTCTTAACATCTGTAAGGTTATTCAAAAAAAAAAAAAACCCAAAACAATGATAATTATACATATACAAGGATAACAGTAATGGCACCATTATCTTTTTTTCTCATGTCTTTAAGTTTCTAAACTTAACTTTTCTAAACTTCCTTAAACATAAGGAAGTGTGGCATGTAGCTGTACTGCCTGTCTGCTAGTTCTGTCCCCACCTCCATTTCCTTTCCTGCCAGAATCCTTTGAACCAGAGAAAAGAAACTGCCAATGGTATTAAACTATAATTTATACACAGTGGAAAAAAAACAGGTGAGAGACAAGTTCTATGAATTAGTGTCCCACGGAGAAAAGAATACAAAAGTTCAGTATATGAAGCACATGTTTATCAACAAAGTGCCTTGCACTATGCTGCTTCTTGCCCAGGTGGTACATAGGGGGAACACAAAAGGAAAACAAGGGCAGAAATTGAAGGTATAGATGATTAGGCATGAAGAAGGTGACCGGTCCGGGCAGAAGTGAAATCTGGTTACTGCTGCATAGTGCTGAGGTGATAAAGAATGGTGTTTAGGGATGCAGAATTAAGAATTCTTAAAAAAAAACAATCTTCGCTAGTTCTGCTGTTCCTAAAAACTTAGTTTTAGGATTTTCTAGATGACAATTAAAATTGGGATCTGATATAACCATTGTATCTTGCATTTTCTAAGCAGTAAGTGTTGCCAAACACGTCATCACTTCTCTTGTTAATACTTGTGCAGCCTTGCAATGAGCTTGCAATGGATCAAGAAGGGGTGGGATTAAAAATGAAGAAGTTCAGCTAACTAAAATGCTTTTAACTGCTTCAATTCCTTAACTCTGGTCACCATAGATACTTGTGTTATTACAACAATGTGGCAGGAGACTGGGATAAACTTCCTCATCTGTGTCAAACAGCACGAAATGTGCCTTAAAAAAAAAAAAAAACAACTGCAAACAATTGCACTCTAGAAGCCAAAAAGAAAAGAAAGTTACTTACTTCTGACATATCATGTACCAACAAGAGAGGAATACTAATGGTAGTAATGTCATGTGTGCAGCAAACTTTGAGAATGTTTCTAAGTCCCATGATCGCAGGATCCCGAGCAGTTATGTTTCCAGATCTTACATTATCATCCACACAAAGATGAAATGCAACATGAATTTCAGAAAGGTTTGAATGGCGAGTGATGTAGAATTCTCCTGCAGAATAACATAAAATAAGAAGGCAGTGTATCATGGTAGTGACCTATACTGAAACATACTTATTATGCAATGTAGGAATAGAGTCAACCAGTTAAAACAAAAAGCCAATACAAGTAGACAACATAGATCAGAACACATACATAAGGAGAGAAATAAAAGAAATCAACTGGTCTAAAATCACTGAGTATCGCAGTTTTACAATCATCCAGCACTGAATTCCCTGCTTTAATGAGTTTCACCAGCATCACAGACACCTGGTGTAGTAAGATATAATAGTGCCAGTACAGGCGGATATGATCTAAACATAGTATGAAACAGAAAAACAAACACAGAGGAGGTATAATACTCAAAATATATTATGTAAGCACTGAATTGCAGACAGATGTGGGAGGCGGAAATACCAAAAATGGATGGGTTAAAATAAAGGATACAAAAAGTCTATGGAAAAAGGTAATTGGTTATATTACATACATGATACATGCTAGAATGCAAAACTATCAGTGGTTATTAGAACTCAAAATAATTTGCAGCAATGGGAAGATAAGTTACAGAGTTGGTTTTGAGAAGACATCTTAAGGGAAATTTTTCAAATCAGTTTTCATTTATCAAAGACAAAGAAGCAGTGAGAGGCAGTGAAATTCAGGTATCTTGATGTTACCTTCTGTTGGAGAGCAAAATGTCTAAATTGGAGTCAACAGAGAAGCAGGTATATGATAGCCCTGCTGTTTCAGTCAACAGATAAGCATCTTTCTTTAAACCTATTTTCACTGGCAAGTCAAGATACCGCCTCTGCACTGGGATATCTAGAGAATGGGTACACAGTCGTTGCTGACAGCCAAGGAGGAAGTAATCTCCAGCAGTGACCATCTAAGAATAATGATATACAAGTCACTGCAGCAAGATTTTGCCAGGATTTATCTGTTAAGGATCCAGAGTGGATTTATAATCTAAAGATTATAAATCTTTAGATCATAAATCCACTCTGGATCCTTAACAGATCTTAAGATCTAAAACAACCATGAAAGCAATTTTAATAAGCCCTCATATTCACTTATGGGTTACGTGAATTTGTCTCTTTCCTCTCAACTGTGCATTTATCTTCAAGCTCCTCTGCAGCCTTCTTTACTAAAAATCACAATGTGATGAATGGATTATTAAATTCAAAGATCAAAAATCAAATCCCTTCTAAAATGCCTTACTGTATCTGAAAGAATATAATTTGCTAGTATTTAAGCTTCACCTTTTTCCAGGATCCTCAGTGATGGTCTTTTCTCCCCTCAAATTCTGAAAACAAATTTTAGGCATAGAGAAGTTAAGTGATTTGCCCCAACGTCATATGATGTGGTAGCAAAGCTGGGAATAGAAACCAGATGTCCTGACACCCAGTTCTCTGCCTTAGCCACAAGAACGTCGTTCTCCTTTGATTGAGGTCAACTCAGGTTTAGTTTATAATTTATGTTCTGAGTTTAGAGCTAAAAATGTGCATCTATAAAACACTATCTGCTGTAGGAGGAGAGGGGAAATGCAATGGAACTCACCTTGTAAAATATTCGACTGGTTACGTTCAATATTCTTGGATTTATCTTCAATTCCACTATCTTTACTTCCTGCATATAAATAAATAACACAAACATTAAATATATCATATGTATTAATGTATTATCTGTTTTAGCATATAGATGTACTGAGCTGATGTCTAGCTTAAATTTTCACCATAAAGTTCGAAAAAGTTGGGGGACAAACAGGAAGTGCTCTCACTGCCTTCAGTAAATGCTGAACTGAATCCTGAAACAAATCACTAGCTTTCTTCCTCAATCACCCTATTCAGACAAAAAGAAACACAATGTTCTCAAACATAATAATACTCAAAGCTAACCCCACAAATACATAGTACCTTGCTATTGCTTTTTAATTACGCATCTACTAAAAAAAAAAACAAAAAACTGTTCCTAATAAAAAATAAAAAATAAAATTTTAACAGAAATTTGCATGAAACATCTGCATAATCATCTGCATAAAAACAGCTTTCAGTATTTTCCTTAAACTACAGCAATAGGCAAGTCCCTAAGAGAACTTGTTTCTCTATGTACTCATACGAATCTATTCACGCTACTGATGTATTTAAACCATATAAGTAGTTGTCTGCAAAAAAAAAAACAAACCAAAATTTCATGATGTACATGTTAAAGCAGTACTTGTACTCAGATTTCTCTGCCATTTGCAAATATAACTGCAAAGTAAACTATTTATAAGGATTTAGTCAGCACCAAAGAGAATACAAATTTAGTGAATGTATTGTTCAGTTTTAGTACTCATTTGTGACAGGGGGAAAAAGTCATAGCATGTATTTCACAATTTTTGAAGCTTCTCATTTACACAGAAAGAAAAAAAGTTAAGTAAAATAAATTCTGTACTGTCATAGGCAGTTTATATTGCAAAGGAAAGCATAATGAGTCTACAGACTTTGCATATGGATTGTGATGTGAGGCTGATCACAAGTATGATTTGAACCTAATGACTATTTTTTTTTTTTTTAAGTATGTATGTAATGATACCAAAGACATCACATGGACCATGTGGACATGCAGTCTGTTATGACAAAATTCCATACAGACTTCTTAACGTATAAACAAAAATATCACATTTTATGGATAATGTAACAGAATAAGAGCAAAACTAAGTTGCCCATAACCACAAATATTCCACTGAGAACTATTATAGAGTAGTAAAGAAAGGAATTTTGGTTGTCACTGACCGTGATGCTTTTTTGACTTATTGCTACGTTGTGCTCTGGCCTTAAGTACAACCTTCTGGACAATTTCAAGTTGTTCTTGAATTCCAGGAAAATGAAAATCCGTGCATTCTTGGCAAACAGTTGCAAAATCTAGGAAAATAAAAGATTTAAATCAATGTCACAGGGCTATGCTAAGTAACATTACTTAACTCAGTTCTAGTGTTTAAGCAATGCTAGTTGCAATGATAAATAGAAAATGAAAAATAAAACCAGACCAAAACAATATCACCAACAAAAAAACCAAAGCTTCTGAAACACGAGAATTACTTCAAAACACAACACTGCTTACTGTTCAAACAAAATCATCTATACAAAAAATATCCAAAAATAATAGCAGCAAAGTGTGGTTTACTGTGCTTTAAAAACAACCCTTCAATCCGTCATGCTTTATTAAAACATATACAGATTCTTCCAACAGCAACTACTGCATTCTCTTTTGTTTTGCAAAATGACTGCTATTAATTAAATTCATAAACAGTTCATCTGGAAATTTGGAAATACTGTTCTTTCCTCTTCTGTTCTCAAAACTAGTCTGTTCTCTGAAAGCTAAAGAATACCACCAGCTGAAAAGAGCTGCAAATCCTTTTTCCCAATAAGCAAGTCTGATGTCAGACTTAGAAAAATTAAATTAACAACGAGGTTCATAACATACTGCCCCTGTAAATGGTAATCTAAGCTACAAATCCTGATTTCTAGCCTTTTCTCCAAAGAAGTTAGTGACTGCCAGAAAGAGCTATGAGCAGGAAACTCAACTAAACAATTTTTACTTACTTCCTTTTTTGAGGTACCTGCTCTAATCCTCTTTAAGTATGTAATACACTTTGATTATTTAAGGAGCTCCATATATTCCCATGAACAGACTGCGACAGGAACAGGCAGGATATAAAGAAAATCTTAATATACCTTATGTATTGTCTCCAACATAAAGCATTTTTGAAATGCTTTACTAAATTCTGGTGTCCAAAATCAAAGGAAGAAACAGTTCATATTCCAAAAGATTATTTTCTGGGTGCATCAAAATAAAATAATGCTAGGACTGAAACACAACAACAAAAAAAGAAGTCTCTTGTACTTAAGTTGAATTTAATTGCAGTCAACTGATTGAGTGTGCTATGCTCACTTAAATCTGAGTCACAGAAGCCCTACAAAGTCCTAATGTAAGAGATTTGTGCCATAAATACCAAATATGTAAAGAGACAACTCCTACGCCTTACAATAAAAAGCTGAATTATATCAACATAATGAAAGATCAGTTTTCCGTGTGGTCATAAGAAGCTCATCTGTACCATCCTTTTCTAATCACACAGAGATCTGAGAGTCACTATAGCCCATCAAAAACAAAAGCTAATAGATTTGTGATCTTCTGGTTTAAAACAGAAGCAGAAAAACATTGCTACACTTTTGTAATCCAGAAATGTAAAGTACACACAATTTCCTCTCTATTTAACAGCATCAATGTACTATGTAAAGGTGTTCTATATAGCATTTTTGCCCACATCATGAACCTTCAAACATCCTAGCACATTTATGTCTTAAAAGGCCTTCTAGTAAAGAGAATGTTTTCAGAATAGTGCTCTTGTAACGAACAATTTAATAGTTTAAAAGAAAGTTTCTTCTCAAATGTGTTTATTACCGATCTTCAATCAGAAGCCACCATTCCTACCACACAGAGCATATAAAGAAATGTGTCCAAGCATCAATTGCTGCCTCAAGTTGTTTGGGGTCTTAGCATAACCAGATGTTCATTATTGATTTAAAGCAACATATTTGACTAGATTAGAGGAACAGAGACATGAAACATTCATTTCTGCAACATTTTTAAAAAGAATGGTGGTGTGAAAGTTATGGAAATTGCTCAAAGTTAAGTTTGCCAAAGTTCCTTTGGATCTAAACGAAGTCAAAACATACTGAGCATTATATTTTATAGATTGCTTGGTAGCCCCTTACTTTCTCCTGCTTTCTTCTCTGCTAAGGCTGGAGTACCTAATTTTGTGTTTAGTGGTATTACTTAAATGCCGATATTCTCTTGATCGCTCAAGATTTATGGCAAAACACACTTGCAATTTGTTAATAATTTAAATATATAACCAGTAATAATAATAATAATAATAATAACAATAATAATAATAATAATCTAAGTGAAAATAAGAGAAAGCATGAAATAATACTATGAGAATTAAGCAATTTCCTCCCTTTTCTCTAGAACAGACATGATAGAAAAATGACAGCTAATCCTGGCTACAGGTTAAAAGATGTTTCAAATGTAAATTTTTTGGTATTAAAATTCAAGAAGATGGGAAAATCTATAATATGGTAATATGGTATTATGTTCCACAGAATGCTTGAGCATTCAAAATTGTAACAAGAGCAAACAGGTGTTTAATTCATTTGCTTTCAAACATTCATCATCACCTATTAATGGTGCACTTACTTGATTAATGGCTATTAATCAAGCTTTACAAGAGCAGGCAAATAGTACTCCTATTGATCCTTTTTAATGGAATTTATGGTACTGGAAATATTTAAAGCACAGGGCATTTTAACACATTTACTTATCGATTTTAGAACTATTTAATTGTTGCATTTGCAAATATGCTTTGGTATGAAAAGTCGACATAAGAGAGTAGTTACCCTACTGATAGTTAGTCAGTGTCTACAACATCCTCCTTAATAAAAAGCAAAACCTAGGACAGAGACGAAGGAGTTAACGGCATAGAGTTGAGGCTACTCAGCATAGCTCTGTCCTCTATCTGATTTTGCATTTTTTACTCTTTTGTAATACCATACACAAAACACTTGGTTGTAATTAATTTGACTGCACTTTTAGTGAGAGAAGACAGCAAGACTTTCAAGAGTCACACTGACTTTTAATGGCATGTTGTATTGCATTAGAGGACTCACCTCTTTTGATGCCACTATATGAACTGATACGGTTATCTACCAATAAAACGAGGCCACAGAGAGAAGTTGAATAGAGAGACATCGCAGTTTGAAGTCTGTGAAGCTTTACTCCATTTCGATGATTACGTTTATGTTTACAGAAATCCAGCATATCAGCCCTCAGTAATCTCAAATTATGCATGGTCTTCAACTGAGCTCCTGTATAGAATATAAATGGTTTTAATACAAACAGTAAAGGATGAAACTCAGAATTGTTATTAAAATGCAATGAACCAAAATTTCCCCCTAATTTTTGTGAGAAAGACCCATAAGGGAAACATAACCACTAATACACAATGTAAGTTGTTAACCAATTGCATAATCTTATATGCATATCAGCAACTTTAAAAACAGAGTAAAAATGCAATACAGTAACAGAAAAAGCATATTTATACCTGAAATGAGACTTGTTCCCTCTGATAAAGCTAGAAATAAAAACTATTTGGGAGCAATTAAAATCAACAGCTTAAAAATCTTTAATGCACAAGCAATAGTAAAGTAAAATAAAAATATATATATTTTTAAAAATCAAGCACCTATTATTCTAGGAATCAAATCAACACTCACAGTTTCATTTTTTAATTGTTATATGATTTGATGCCACCAAACTTTTTCTTTATACTATTCACCTTAGCTGAGTGGATAAAAATTTGCTTTCAGAATGTTTTCCGTTAAGTATTTTTCAGCTAGACACTACTTAATATGACATATGCAAACAACAAATACAAAACAATCCCAATCTGTTTACAATACACTGACAATTAAATACTGTAAATAAGACATACACATATAATTCTCTAGCATCTGTTGTTATGTTTTGTCTTTGCTGTCAGTTTATTTTACTTACCCAAGTGAATAGTAAAACTTTCTTCTAAAAGTCTTTGCTCTTCATAAATTCTTCCATTTTCTTCTACAGATTCTCTCAATTGACTGGGCTGAACCTTAATTTCATCGCTAAAACAATAAGAAACCTACTGAGAAGTTTATACTAGCTTCTGTTCAACACCAACAATATTTCACAAATGTGATAAAAAAATTTCTCAGCCTGTGGAAATCAAGATACTAAACCCATTTTGAATGAACTCTATATATCGGAAGTGCTGCCTTCCTGTCATGCTGCTATAAAGTCATCTGCTTATCAGCAGGAAGAGAAAACTTCACTATTAGATTTATATTATCAGTCTTCTTAAAGTATTTTGAGACTGAATGACAAAAATACCTCAATGCCTAGTTACAACATAATGGTAAGAACTGGAAATAAAAGGGAGAGCAGAGTAGAACAAGATACTATGTCAGTAGAGGTTGAACTTTCCCACCAATATTCTGTTCAATTGTTGCGATGCAACAGATGACAGCAGAGGGACAGTCTAACAAAATGGTGCCTGACAAGGAAGTGTGTATGAAGCATGTCACTGCTTTCCATGTGGAAAAAAAATGCACCTATTCACATTCATCGATGCTTTCTGAATATTAATGAAGACAAAGCAGTGGACATTAGCACAGTGAGGCAATAGGCATTGTGTTTCAACAGTGGTGATAGCAGCAGTGTGTCACCTCCACTGGTGCAGATTTTTACAAAAGTGGCATGCATGCTTTTTTCATCAGTGGCAAAAATGCATAGCTAATGGTGGTGATTGCTGAAAAACAAGAGTATTTTTTTGTAGGTGAGAATTTGCTCTATCAAATACAACTTCTTGTGTATGTTGCTCCCCTGGAAATAAATAGGATATATTACTTGTGGAAAGATCTATGCATAAGTATATGCATACATAAGCAACTATCTTTCTACCTCCAAGCTTCTAGTTGCTCTATTATAGACAACCTATGCATTACTTCCACATGCATTGGAACCTATAGTTCTCAGAACTCAATACAGCCTCAAGGACCACACTTTCTGTTATAACACTCCACATACACTTCATATCTGTTATGGTGAACGGAAATGTTTGATACTGAAAGTACAAAACTATGAAGCCAAACTTCTGTTTTTCTCAGAGGTACTTGCCTCTGGACTTCTAGCTGTTAATTTCTACTGGTTTTCAGTTCTATGCAACTCCAGCTTGGCCACATCTCTCAGCAAAAGTGATTCGTAGTTACAAGTATAAATGGCCTTTGTAATTTCACTGTCCTTAATGCCTCGTAGGAATACTCAATTATGCTGAAACTGTATGGAAAAATATTTAAAGACTGGGCTTAGTTTGAGCAGACTGTCACTATTACAGTGACTTTGTTTTACTGGTCACTAGCTTAGAAAGCAGGCAGCTTGACTGGGAGGCGTGCAGTCCTAGGAGCATATTCTGCAACTAACCTGAAAACTGCAAAACACTTCCAAACACTCTTGAGGAAAGTACTGCGAAATCTAATCACACATACAGTGTCTTCCAATATATTTCCCCTCATCTCTCTTCCTTACCTAGGAAGGAAGACCTAGGAAGGAAACACCTAGGAGGAATGATGAAGTATTTTGTACTTCATCACATTCCATGGCATTTTCATCTTATCACTGACATGCATTTGGTTCAAAGGTTTCACTTTCCCCATAAATTCTTATTACATCCACCTAGACTACCTGCTCAGGCTCTTCTACTAGTATGATATGAAAAAGCATCGTATTTTACTCCTTTCATTTTAAAAATGGTAACAAAGGCAGTGCATAATAATGATAGCAAATAAAGATCTCACCAAGTTATAAATTCTCATTTCCTTACTATATCCTCAATGAAAATACTTTACATTCAATGCTCACTGTAACTGGTCAGACTGCAAAACTCTAAATTTTTTGGTCTTCTGTACTGTCGACATAAAACTTTAAAGAGGCTTATCAATAAAAATTTTGCAATACTGCTGTCACTTATTAAACTACAATTATTCTGTGTAATATTGGTAAGCATTAACAGAAAGCACTGTAAAATAGTGCTAAACAGAGACACTGTAAACACAGAAGAACAGGAAGAAACTTCTGCGTAGTTAGCAGTGTATGTATTATATATATATATTATATATATTATATATATATATAAATATATATATATATTTATATATATTTTATATATATTTTTTATATATATATATATATAAATGTATTATAGCATTTTATTGTACAGAAAGATTATAAAATATTGCACTTATATATTTAATTATCATGGCTTATTTGCCTTGATTCTCTTGGATTATCCTGTTTAAATGGCTACTCGGGAAAAAAGGCTATAAAAAAACAATGTATTTTGAGCTAGTATAGATAGCAGTAAGCTTCACAGGGGAATCAAATACCTGATTGAGCTGTTGTTGGGATTCTTTAGGTCCTGATGAAGTTTTATCACCCATTCCTGATATTCCTGCTTCTGGATAGCAGTAGATTGTTTTAATTCATTGGTCCATTTGTTCTCCAAATCCTAACAAGAAGACAGTATTTTGAGTGTTCCGAGTTCTCTTTTTAATGCAATTATATACTTGATGTTTTATAATTTGTTGAACTTAGTTTACCTGCTGAGATTCAAAATGTCGAGCTGCTAATGAATTTACATCTTGGTCCGTTAGAGATTTCCCTAGTTCCTGCATCACCTTATCCATTTCTGCTCCTTGTCTGAAAGAGAAGCAAATGCAGATTTATAACAAGTAAAACTTTCAATAAACTACCAGAAGAACAAGCACTGTTGATACTGTCACTGATCAGTTCTATCAGTCAGGTAATCAATGCTAATCATGGGCCCAAGGTCGTCCATTTGCATCAGGGCAATCCCAAACAAACATAGGCTGAGCAATGAGTGATTGTACTGAGAGCAGCCCTGTGGTGTAGGCCTTGAGGAATAAAAGTAAGTAAGGCCAGTGGAAATAAAAATAAACTTTGCACACTTGCACACTTGCAGCCCAGAAAGGCAATTGTTTCCTGGGCTGCAACAAAAGAAGAGAAGCTAGTGGGTCAAGGGAGGTGATCGTCTCTGTCTATTCTGCTGTCATGCGATCCCACCTGCAGTACTGAACTCAGCCTGCAGCATGAGGAGGACACAGACCTGTTAGAACTCAAAAACAATCAGAGGGGTGGAACACCTTTCCTTCTTCAAGGAGACTGTGAGAGATGGAGTTTTTCAGCCTTGAGATGACTCTACAGAGACCTTATAGGGGTCTGCTAGTACTTAAAAGGATCTGCAAGAAATATGGAGAAAGACTCTTGAACAGGGAATAGAGAGACAGAAAAGGAGGTAAAGGTTTTAAAAAGACTAGATTGAAATTTAAGGAATAAAGTCTTTACTACAAGGACGGTGAGGCTCTGCAACAGTTTACCCAGAGAAGGTACGGAAGTCTCCACAATGGAAGTGTTCAAGATCAGGCTGGATGGGACTTTAAGCAGTCCAATGCAGTGGAAGGTGCACCTGCTCACTGTATGGGGAAGGAACTGGATGATACGCAAGGTCCCTTCCAACCCAAACCATTCCATGACTTTACGTAAAACTCAACATAGCTGAAAGATATATCACGTAGTACTTTAACTACCTGCTCTTTTTGGAATCAGAATCCACATATTTCAAGTTTGCGTGTACATATGTCAGTTTTTCCATACTAATATCTGGATCATTTTTTTTTTTTTTTACTATCTTTACTATCCTTATCATTAGGACGGTTTTTACTAATACATGGTCTGAACTAACTGCTGAAATTCAATTATAGTGCTTCTTTTCTACAGTTCTACCAGGACACAGAAAAATCAGCAAGACTTATCAGCAGAAACAATGCTTTACACAAGGGCAAGGGATCTAGAAGACAAACATGATCCATGTTTGAGAAATCCAATGAGGACTGTACTACAGTGCAGTGAATTAAGTGCATTTTATAGTAGCCATTTCACAGTCAGACACTTAATTCTAACAATTTTAGGGGGTAGTTCTTTATTTAGTTAATTCTTCCGAGTTAACTACTTTATCCAAGAATAATGGAAAAGTCACTGGACATAAAAGAAAAAAAAAAAACCTTCACAGACAAACAAACAAAATGTCCAAAGGCCTAAATGATCAGTCCCAGAATCTGAAGAAAATTTCCCTTTTATTGAAAGCAGTTAAAAAAAAACTACTTATCTTAAACTTTAGATTAGGAGCATACATATTTTCAATTTAAAATAGCTATCACGTTTATAAAAAGCAAGTCGTACTTTGTTTTGTTGTTTTTTTTTTTTTTTCCAAATAAAAATGAATTGGACAGTCCAGAATATGTAACAAGTAAAATTTCCCAGCTAGATACTATAATGCAGACATAACTATTGTTTTAAAATAAAATTTCTCAATCCTTTTTATTTTGTTCCCTCTCAAACACAAATGATGCAAACATGTTACCATGAGGAAGTAGGCTAAACACACTTATTTTTAATATCCAGATAAGTTTCCAGCTCTTGCTGTATTCAAAAATGGGCACTGGAGCTAATGAACAGTCCTGCTATCAGCTGTTCATCCAAATACCTCATCTCTCCCTCATCTTCCAAATTTCCCGGCTTCACTTTGTCTTTTGTATTCACCCTAGTCTTCAGAAATAAATAGATTTACTATAGCAAACTTAAGTTGATGGTCACAAATTCCAAACCACCTCCTGTGTAAACAGAACATTACCTGCACTCATAGTTGAGCTGCGTGCAATTATTGCTATTAACACTAAGTGCTCTCTCTTCTATATAAGTAGTCAAGAAGAGTTAACAATACACACACACACACACACACACACACACACACACAAAACAAAAAAAAGCTTACACACGTTACTAGAGACTTTCATCTCCAAATTAGATATATGTAAGATTTGTTCTGGAGGTACATTAGAAATAAACAAAAAAGCTACATAAATAGGTATACATCATATAAAAGGAGCATAAAAACAAAGATAGTGCTGCTTATAATGCTAAAACATACTGTTTCGAATATCTTGGTATTTCACAAGCATTGCCAGCATTTGTATCTAGTATTTATAACATCCAGCAGTGCATATTCTCCCCCTTGTGGAGAAAGCAGCCATTTGCAACTTTACAGTTTTAGGGAAGTCAGGATCCCACACAGACTTAACTACTTTCTAAAGTTTCTGAGTTGAAGTTCATTCAGTTCCGTTCCTCCTTCTTTCATCTGGTGGAACTTTCAATATCTCAATTAAACTATAATCAAGGCAAAACGCGGTACGTACTTATACTTTGTTTACTAGACATCCTAAATGCCTATTTATAGAACAAATGGGAATTAACACCATCAAACCTTATATTAATCAGATGACTTTTTCTAATTCTCAGTGACCAAGTAGAATGGAAGACAGCTGACCCTAGTAATACAGGCTAAGTATTTATTACATGCTTAAAGATAGAAACATAATACTGGTGGTGTACACCTGTATTTGCTATAGCAATAAAATAAAATAAAAATAATACCTTTCCTGTAGTTTTTTCAGTTCCACATCTCTTTCGCTTATTAATTCTGAGATGCTAACAAAATAATTGTGTTCCAGATTTAACAGTGTCTCAGAAGCTGGAGAATGTATCAGATCATGATAAACATCTGCAAAATCTTCGTCCCAGCTGTTTTCTTCAGGTTTTGCATACTCTAACGTTGTCTAAAAAATACAAAAGATATGTCCTTAAAGGTTCCAAATGATTTAAAATAAAGACGTCTTATAATGGTGGCACAAAACCAACTGGACATTCATACTGATGTACATCCTTCAGCATACATTAACTATCTCTTTTCTAATTTCAATTGCCTTTACTCTGGCTTAGCTATTCTTATTTTCTCTCTTCCCATATATTTCCTTTTTGAAAGCATCAAACAGCAGAAGCATTTTGATTAGAGAGAGGAATAATCAATTTTCAGCCACCAACCAGTTGCAAAGAAGAAAATGTAGCACTTTTTTTTTTCCTATAGTACCTTAAAATAATATCTGTACAATATTTCATCATATGATGAACTTTAGATTGGGTTCAAAACATCAGCTATGCAAAGGAAAATGCTTTATTAGAAAGGAGAACCAATTGCTGATATGATTAGAATGTGATTGACAATGATTTCAGAAAAGCAGTTTTTACCAAACAAAGGATGACCCAAACATGTCAATTCAGCAAGATTTTTTATCCTGAAACAATCCATATATTCCTATATACCAGTTTCACCTGATAAATGTAGCTGATGTATTGAATAATAAGTTAAGGAATATCAAAAAACAATATAATCCTAATCTTTACACAGAGACAAAGTTTTAAATATTCTGCCTAACCTGTTCATTTCTTCAGAGAAAAAGAGGTTAAATTCTTTGTTTCATCACACTCTTATGCACACCATCAAAAAAATTCCTTCTTAACTGGTCGGCTAGTTTCATTTTGTTGATGTTCATTAAGGCAGACTTTTTTTTTTTGCCAATTTTCTTTACAACAGACATATATTCCCACATTTTCCTGTGATATTCTTCACTCTTCCATTACAAGTCAGGCCCTCAAACTTTTCCACAACAGCTGCAATTTCTGTCATTTTTTTTCCTCCACTAGGACTCCTCCAGTTCCTCTGCATTCCTCTTTTTGCAAGTTTAAACAAAACAAATAACTAAGATTACAATACTCATATGAACTCAGAAAATGAGCGGAAAACCACATACCTCTCCTTTGGAGTCCTCATTGATATTTTTGCCATTTACTATCTTCTGATTTGATTCTAATACACTGTAACCCATACATCCACTTCTGTTTGACTGTAAATATCTGTTTTACCTTCCTATTCTGATTTTATAGCTCAACTAAATTTTTGCCAGTAATTACATAAATTCAGGAAAAACCTGATAGAGATCATGATCACTTCAGAATAAAAGGGACAAATTACAAGAATTGATCAGTAAAAATGAATTTCAGTGTAATGTTGCACCTTTGTAAAAATGGTTATTTGAGTATACATGCACATACACTCACAAAACAAGTTCTGAATATTAATTTTTCAGCCTTAATCTTACCTCTTTATAAGCTTTTGCCCAAGTATCTGCCAGCTGGTTTATGTCTACTTCTCCTGACTTCACAGCTTCCAGAGCCATTTCAGCTTCTCTATCATAACCTTTTATAGTTTCATCTTCTATGAACTTATTAAGAGATTGCTTCAGATCTTTTACAACAAGAAGAGAACATTACATCAACAAAACCACATCAGTGGAATATCAGTAACCAGGCAGGAAAAAAAGTTTTTTCTGAAAAGCTTTCATTTGGGCATCACACTTGCTTGTACTGATAGCCATAATCATAAATGCTTTGCTGTTCTTTTTTTTAATTAAAACAAACTTTTTTTTCAGTACTTGTTTCTTAAAGTATCTTGTAAAACATTTATGGACATTGATATTTTACATGATTTTTTTTTTTTTAAGTTCTTACCATTTTCTACAAAACATGGCAGATTGTGCAAAAGCATTAGACGCCCATGCAAATGACTAATATTCTCTTGCACAGGAAATTTGAGAGGCACTGTGAGCACAAAACGTTGATTTCCTGCATTGAGCATGTACACATAGTCTCTCTCTCCAGCACAGGACTTTTCTCTGTTAGGCTTCATCTTGAGTTCATTTCCTGCAGTAGCAATGAAAACAGCAATAATTACATTCTTGTAAAATAAATAAATAAATAAATAAATGCACATCTTTGTTAATGATTTACAATTTCTAGCAAGATAACTTTTAATCCTGCATTTTTCATTGGTGTTCATCTCAGCTTTGGATTCCAAGCACACAGGTAGAAGCTGTAAATGAACACCAGTTTCCAGAACACTGATTTATTCTAAACTGGGATCGAGCACATTAGGGTACTTATTTTCAAGAATTACAGTATAAACCTTGTGACTAAAAGGCAGAACCAAGACAGAAGAAAAACACATAAAAAGCTGTCTTTAACTGAGAAACTGTAACTGTAGACAACCAAGTCTCAAAAACTGAAACAGTCTGGAGTGCATTCGGATTTTATCGCCTCTTCACCAGTGGCAGAGTTGTGGGGAGGGGAAGACAGCAGTAACTTCAGGAAGAAGCTTACTTTGTTCTTTTGAAACCTGCCTAAGGATAGATTGGATTTGTTTTTAAAGGTCATCATCATCAGAAAAAAAAAAAAAAGATAAAAAGATAAAAAAAAAGCCAGGAGAACTGTCTACAAGACAAAAATGAGCAATGGGAGCTGTCTCGTGTCTTGGTAATTTTTCTCTCCACAAGGTCTCCTTTGTACATTTACAGTTCTCTTCTTTGAACATAACCTGCAATGTTGGGCATCTTATTCTAATGGAAACCTCCTCAGAGCTAAAAGCCACTGCCCAAGGAGAAGAAAAGCAGAAAACAAAAAGTTTATTCTCCACAGAAAAATCTATAGGATTAGTTTATAGGGTCATGAACAAGTCCACATGCCGGGAATCATTAAACAAATGACTTTAATACTGTTTACTCCACCTTGAATGCTGCATTCAATTCAGGGACTCCCAGCACAATAAAAACACACACCTATTAGAGCATATCCAGAGGAAGGCCACAGAAATGATCAGTGAGCTGGAGCACCTTTCCTATGAAGACAGGCTGAGAGTTGTTTATTTTCTTGCCTGGACAACAGAAGGCTCAAGGAAGACCTTGTAGCACCCATCCAGTACCCATCCTAAGGGAGCTAACAGAAAAGCTGGGGAAGGACTCTTTACCTGGACTGATAAGACAAATGGTTTAAAATAGATTTAAAATAGAAGGTTGAGACACTGGAACAGGTTCCCCAGAAAAGCTGTGGATGCTCAGTTCCTTAAAGTATTGAAGGCCAGGTTTGATGGCACTTTAGGAAATCTGATTTAGTGGGAGGTGTCCAAATAGCTGGAACTATCTGATCTTTAAGGTTCTTTTCAATCCAAATCATTCACTGATTCTGTAGAAAACTCAACACACAGCTGAAAGATACATCATCCTGTATTTTATCCACAAGTTCCATACATGAATGAACATTCCAAGACAACCAAAACTAAATCGAGGTTGGCACATGTCCAGTCGTAGAGAGGGATCTAAGCAGCAGCACCCAGACATACAAAAGCGACAACTCTGCCACTCCTTGAGTAAAGTGACTTTAAGAGGGGAAGACAAAGAACGTGAAAAGTTTTCGATCCCCATGCAGAGCACTCAGTCTGCATTTGTGTCCTCAAATCCACTGCAGGCTCAGGGTTAACAGGCTCAGAGGAGGGGCAAGCAGTAGCTGCGGTTACTGACAACGCAGGAGCAAAGTTGGTGACACAAGGGAAGAGGAGGAGGGTCTGCAGTACCGCGTCCCCCGGCAGCACAAAGCCCCCTGCCCCGCTGCGAAGCGAGCTCGTTCAGCCGCGAGACTGCAAGGCTCAGCGCAGGAGGGGCGGCCCGGCCGACAGAGCAGACGAACGCCGCCCCGGCTCTGGAGCAGTGTCACCAAGCCGAGGGGCGCTGGGCGACCGCCGCAGGGCCGACAGGGGCCGGCGCCCTCGTACGAAAGGCAGGAGTGACTCTCACCACCCACATCTCCCACCTGGATTCCGGACGACCGTTCGATCTTTCTGTCCCGGAAGTGCCGGCGCCAGGACGTCCTCCCTTCCCTTCGGTAGCTTCTCATCCGGAGACGCAGATTCGACGCCGTAGAACCGGCTGCCTCCGCTCCGCCTCTCCGTGGCGAATGTGCAATTCTGCTGGCGCCAAAAGCGGGGAACAGAGCCGTCAGCGGCGCGCGTCTGTCGGAGCCGTCGGCGGCTGCCGCGGGGATGGCGCGGAGGTGCGTGACGTAGCTCAGCTCGGGTCTGGCCGGGCCGCGCGGAGGGGACGAGGGAGCGCGAGTAGCACGGTTCGGTGGCCGCCGTGCCCTCCCGCTCCTCGGGGCGCGGAGGCGTTGGGAGCGCGCGCCGAACGGCGCCGAGCGATTTTTCTTCGAAAGCCTCTGGCGCGCGCGCTGCATCTGCCCGCCGCTTACGTGACGTCCGGCCCGCTCTGCCCGGTCGTCGTGCTGCTGGACCTGCTCTTGTAGGCGAGATCTTATATGTGGGCTGCTGCAGAGCGAGGCTTGTGGGCGGTTTGGCGACGTTTCTTCTCTGGCTGAAAGCACGGGGCTCTTCTACGTTAGGAAAAACAAACAAACTGTAACGCAAAAAGTAGGCAGCAGCTGTGCTTCTGTCCATCAAGGAGCTCGTGCGTGCAGGTGGTGGCCCTCAGGTGGGCTCTGAGAGGCAGTCGCACACCTCACGCAAAGGGGCCCTCTGGGTAGAGAAACACCTGTACTGGGAGCAGTGTGAACCGTGTAAAAACTGCATGGGAAACACACCTTGGGCATCAGAAGGAGCCATTCAGGCAAGGAGATGAATGGATTGAGAGCAGTGCCGCAGAGGATTGGGAGTGTTTGTTGGTGAAAGACCCAATATGTGTCAGCAGTGTGCATTTCCAGCCCAGAAGGCCAACTGTACCCTGGGCTGGGTCAAAAGGGGGGTGGCTGGCAGGGCAGGGAAGGTGATTGTTCCCTTCTGCTCTGCATTCATGAGGGCCCGTCTGGAAAACCGTGCTGATGCTTGGGGCTCCCAGCAGGAGAAAGATGAAGAGCTGTTGAATCAAGTCCAGATGAGGGCAGTGAAGATGAGCAGGCCTGGAGCACCTCTCTGTAAGGCAGTTTCAAGGGGTTTGGCTCGTTCAGCCCGGGGACAAGAAGACCCTATAGCAGCCTTCTGGTACCTAAAGGGAACCTACAACAAAACTGGAAAGTGAATCTCAGGAGGACAAGAAGAAAAAAATTAAACCTAATGACGGTAGGCTTAATTGAATATTAGGAAGAAATTCTTCACTGTAAGGGTGGGGAGGCACTGAAACAGGTTTCACAGAGAAGCCAAAGTAGGCTAAATGGGCAGCGTGATGTAGTGGAGGTGTCCCTGCAGTTGGAAGGGGGGGGTTGGAACTATCCATTCCAACCAAGGTATTCTATTACTCTTAGTAATCATATTGTTTGCAATAGTTACATATTACACATGTAACATATGTTGCTTTTCTCCTTGAATACATGATTTAAACCAAATCAATAATTAGCTAGTGAGGATTCTCAATGTGAAAGGCTTAATACTGTGTTCTTTTGCCACAGGAACAGGAAAATTGTTAATTATTCAGAATTTGGAGATTTTGAAGACGGTGGTAAGTGATGTATTTCTGTACATAACTGAAATGCCAAGCACAAATGCCATAACCTAAAGCATCAGCAGTGTTCTTCTTTTTTGTGACTTAGTTAAGTGACAGGCTAATACTGTTTTCAGTGGATGTAAACTGGGCACATTGTTAAAAATCCTGATTCAACAAGAATATGATTTCTGTAAGCCAGAGCATAACAACAGATTGCCAGGGATCTGTTGAATGCACTGTCTTTTGATTGCAGGAAAATCTGTTTCTCTGCCTGCCTCAGTTTTCAGAGTTACTTGTTCCATGTCCTTCTGATGATCATTTCACAAGTCTACATATCAGAATATAAAAGGAGTTATGTAGTTGGCTGTGCACAGATCAAACATTTCTCATGGAGGTCTTAAAGGATTTTGGTTGAGGATTTATCAATCAAATTTTGAGTTCTATTGATAAGAAAAATAAATTGCAGGGTATTTGTTGTCGTGACAGTCCTCCTTTACTTCTAAGCCCTAATGGGTATTGCATAATTTTCCTTTATGAATTTGGATTGACTGTTTTCATTTTCCTGTGCTATTTGTCAGTTTTTGGTATCCGTTGAACATTTTGAAGTGATAGGAAGGGGAAGGAAAAATTAAATGATGTTGAAGATCTCTTGTAAGTCATGTGAGTTAATGCAGAGTCTTAGTTTCATGAATTTAAATATGGTTCATAACTTTTCTTTTTAATTGACCACTTGTAATATTAAAAAAAAAAAGTTTGTTTTCTTCTGTGCCTTAGATTTTTTTCTCTCAGAAGGGATCATGTATCTGTTCTATGGCATTTAGAAAACACATTGTATTTTTCCTTATTTTGCACTGTGAACTGCATTGTAATTGGTCAGAAGAAAGTAAGTTTTCCTACCTTCAAATATTCTTGTAAAACTGGAGAGTGTGTTTTGTAGTTGGTGTGAGGCAATAAGAAGAGAAGGCTAAAAAGTAGGAAGCAGTCTACATTTCTTGTGAATGGGAGGCATTAATGTAATTAATTTCCAAAACACCAAGACTCTAAAACTAATGAATGACAGTCATTGCTATTGTAATTGATTATTATTACGTATTTCAAAAGATGAATCTTGCAGCTGTTGAGAAACTCAACACTGAACCATTAGTCACATATTGTTAATATAAATTGCCTTTAACACAGATGCATAAGAGGTCTTGTTATATTTTTATTTAAATTGCATTGAAGAACAGTAGATTTACACTTGTCTTTTTTATTAATTTCAGAAAGGTTGTATATTTTGTATTTTCAGTATATGGTGAAATTGAGTTGAGTGACTTCTTTTTGACCACGTAGAAGAATAGACAGAAGAAAAATTAATTAAAGCTTGTTAATATCTCCTACATAGATGAAGACTTTGCATGTGTAGCTGCACCTTTGACAAAAAAATCCAGAACACAGCCTAAGGAACCAAAAAATGAGAAAAAGAAGAAGCAAAAAACACAAAAAGAATTGACTCCATCACAGAAAGAGTCACCTATTAGAAGGTAAGAAAAATTGAAATGTGGTTTACTATGTTCATAATAGGAACCTGGACTTACAATTTTTTTTTCTTTTTTTCCTGTTTTTGCATTTTGCAGATTTATGCATTTGAGAATGAAGACTCAAAATGTTGTTTTAAGAGTTAGAATGTTAAGAAAGTACTACTATAAATGAGAAAGTGTTGCTGCTGTTGTTTCTGTTTTTACCCTTTATCTTCATTAAACACACTGCATGTTGTATTTTCAGGGACAGTCTTTAATGCATATCTCAGATGTGATATACGATTTTTATGACTATTATAGAAGTGGAAGTCAAGAGATGGATGATGTTTGTCTTGTTTTCTCTTGTAGTAATACTTTTAAATGTAGTGTGCTTTTAACATCAGTAGATGCTTTCTTTAAGTCTTTTCTGGAACTAATTTGTGGCATGATGTTTGATAAAGTACATATAGAAATATTAATTTCTGTAGAAATATTGGTATTTAAATCTTAGCAAGTCAGAAATAGGTTAGTGAACCTTGTCTCATTATACTTTTATTTTGAATGTTTTTTCAGAACAACCTTGGATGATAGTTTCTGTGAAAGGGATTTGAATGTTACCTTGGCCTTGTCCATCAAAGAAAAATCAACAAATATCCACGAAGTGCAAAATTCAAAAGAACAAGGTTATTATACAGTTCAGTGCAATACTCTGCTTATATGTGGTGAACTCAACGTGACTTGTTTTATAAAAAATAGATTGAAAGTCATGTTTTTTTTCAAGATGTCATGATAAGGAAATGTGAATTTCTAGGTGGTACTGTGTTATGTTAGTATTTTTTACTATGAGAAAAATAAATTCTCTATAAGATGTTTTGAATAGGTTGTTTAGAGAGAGATAAATTTTTTATTTTCATTTTTAATAACTTGCATTTTTATAATGTCATTTTCAAATATTACTATTCTATATTTTTAAAATTTTATTTTTTGGATACCTAAAACAATAAGAATGTTGAATCAGGAGATAGGAGACCTGTTTTTCCAACTGTAGTGTAGACAGTGAACTTCTAGGTGGATTGTTTTAATACTCTGTCCTTTCAGAAGTAGCATTTAAATTCACATTTAAATACATTTTTCTCATTTTTCTTTCTCATGTTTTCTTTTTTTCAATTATGTGGGGAAAAGGAAAGTGTCTGTATTTTAAAATACGCTTAATGTTGAGGAATTTAAAAGCCCTAACATTGGAAAAAAAACCTACTCTGAATGAAATAGTTACAGTTCACTAAATATTATCTGGAAGAAACAACAGACACAATGTTTTTAGATGATGAGTTTATTTGCTTTTACAAGAAGCAGTGCTTACCTTCAATTTCTTAGTGTGTCTGGAATATGTAAGCATCAGATAGATGTGTCCAAAACATTTGCTGTGCCACTGGAAACATGTTTTTCATATTTCTGATTTTATTTTGGCTTTTTGTCCTTTAGTTAGTTTGATTACAGATAAACACTGATCACTTTTACTACCAGAAAATAGTTTGATCAGTTAAAAAAGTAAAGTGAAAGTATCATAAAAACAGGTATAGATAATACGCTTCTCTAATAGCGTACTTTAGAAAAACAAAAAAGAATTCAGAGCCTCAAGACTCAAATACCTGCTTCTCTTTGAACAGAGTTACTATGAATTTGGATTAATTAGACCACCTTCTGTTTTCTAGGTCTCAGTCATGTTCTAGATGATGACATACCTATGAATGGCTGTAGGCAAAGGACAGCAGCGTTTAAAGCTTTCTCTCATCAGAAGTTACTGACCGCTGACAATTGTGACAGAGAGCATGTTACTGACTCTGAACCAGTGACTGTACCAGGTAAGTTACCAGTAAACACCCTCTGCTTAGATGTATATTGAATGTGATTACTTCACTTAGGTTATATGTTCATTGAAACACATACTCCTCCTCTTTTATCTTAACTTCCTCTTTACTGAAATGTTTTAATACTAGTGATATCTGAAGTGCACTTGGGCACTAAATCTAGACACTGGGGCTTATTTATACACATTCCCTAAACTGGCAAAAATCATCCACTTTTCTCTATATGCTGCAGTATGTCAGAAAATCATTTTGCTACTCACACTGTCCGGAGAAAAATGGTCTCTGGAAAGAGCCTCTGTTCATTTTTGCAGTTGTATTACAGAGAAGTTCTTCATCACAGTTCTGTCAATGTTGGCTTTATCTAAGCTTATTAAAGAATGAAGTAGCCTTCCTTCTTTCCATTATCAACTCTCAGAAAAGCTTGCTGCATCTGGTTCTAGGTCAGTGAGATTCCGGTAGGATCTAATTATTGAATGTCTGTAGCTCTCTCTCTCTCATTCCGCAGTAGTTGACATGTCTCTATCCAGTCTTTATCCATTACAGAAGGCTTACTGGAAAATATTTCTAAAATTATCAATTAAATATTTGGAGAATAGTCCAGATATTCCTGCTTGGAAGTTATTACTAAGATTTGCTAGTGTGTTTTTTAAAAAAATATTTAAATAATAAATGTGTAAAATCTTTCCTGCAGCTTCAATTTGACGTATTTTTCCTCTTCAGATATTTGTGAACAAAGTTATGTGAAAATCAGAAGCTCTGACAGAGTTTACCTTTTTCATCTAGCACACGGGGATTTTTTTTTAACTGATAATTAAAAACTGTTAATTGCATTTTATACCAGTGTTGAAATACTGAATTACAGGGAGAGAAATCTGTAAATGCGGAATGTTTTATGATAGCTATTTCTTTCACATTTCAATATATAAATATATTTTACTATATTCTTAATATACTCTGATTCTTTACATTCAACGTGAGATTAGAAGACTAGCTAGAATAATAGTAAATTCTATTTTCTCTAAAGAGTTGAGATCCTTTTTCCCTGCTGTAGATGAGGAATCAGAAGAAGATTCAGATTATAGTGAAGGTAATGATGAAGACTGTGCTATGGAAAAGATGAAAATCAAAGGAAATAAAAAGGAAATAAAGAGGCAGACTGGAAAAGAAAAGACTCCTAAATCTGAGAATACTACTACTGGTAAGTTTCTACTATGAATTTGAAATACACTTCTTTTAGTTTAAAGGTTCCTTTTGTTTTAATTCGTACCTTTCACAATAAATATTTCATGTTTTTTTTTGTTTAGATATTCATAATCATTTTTCTTATTTAAAACAAAGTATCTTAAAAGGGACCTGCAGTGGCAGATAAATTAAGCTGACAAACTGATTTTACAGAGTTAAAGGAAATGGAGATGACAAAAGATCTGAAAGAAAAAAAGCTTTAAAATAAATAAACACTGCTTACAATAAAAACAGACAAAACTGAATAGACAGTTCATTTAAAAAAAAAAACAAAACAACTACATTTAAGAAAAGGCTAACTAGTATTGAGTGATATGAGGACTTAAATGCATATATACAATTTATATGCAATTTCAGAGCCTGTTCTTGTAGTTGTTGTATGTAATTGCACATGTAAATCTTTAATCCAAGGACAGCCAAACAATGCTGGTGTTAAAAACTGTTTGGAGGAATCGTTCCTTCTTAGCAATTTAGTATCTGGAATATCTTTAACAAGAAATAGTTGCAGTGCTTATTAACAAACCAGGATTGAAATTCCAGAGTATAATAAGTTTAACTGTTTAAATATATGTTGTTGGTTGGAAGACATGATTGTCTTATTATCATCCATGTTCATTTCACTCAATTCAGAGAGGTCTTGCAGTAAAGAGATCTATCATCTTATACAATGTAATGATTTGTCAGTAAAAGTGTCTTTCCAAGCTTTTGTTTTTATCTGTATTTACTCCTCCAAAAGTAATGAAACTAAAATCTGAGCAAACACAAAAGAAGATGTCCGTGTCTTCAGAACCAGTTGGAAGACCTTTACATACATCAAGTCCTGTAACAAACAAGAAGCCCAAATGGGTACCACCAGGTACATTAAAGTTTGTAACAGATAGATTTGTTGTCTTAAGTTTTTAGAAATGCCTCCTAAAAGCACGCAAACAAATAAACTGTATTTCAGAACAGTGACTGCCCTCCAGAGCATGGATCAAATTGTAAGCAAGAAATCGTATTGTGTCCCTTTCTTGCTTATTAAGAGTTTTCTTTAGCTCTGGTGTGTGCTGTGTTGTTTTGTATTCTAAAATAATATTAGAAATATGTTTGAGTGTTTTAATTGCTTTAGTAAGATTAATAGTTAGGAGTTTAAATGTTTTAGCATGTTTAAGCATACTGCTGCTGACTCCTTATTCTTTCATATTCCTTTTCTGCACGCATTTCTTTCCTCTTTGACTCCTTTCTCTAAAACATTCTTTTCTCACTTGGCATTATGTTCCATTGTGTGATTGCGGAACACCTGCAGGTGCACAGTAGGCGAGGCACAGTTTTTCTGTGCTTGTCCAATGCCATGTGGTGCTATTGCTCTGATTTGTTTCTGGTTATTTAAAAATGTGTGCTATGCCTCCTACTTTGGCTCCCAAATGAATCCATTTCCTTGTGAACATGCTAATTTTCTTGTACTTTCATGGCATGTTGTTCAGTTCTTCTTACAGTGTCTTTAGAATACCTTTTTTTTGCTCTGCTTTGAAAGCTATGAAAAGATTAGATTATATGATTTTTTTTTCTCTGTGTTCTTAATACTGTTTGTTTTAAATTTTTTTTCAGCTGCAACAGGAACAAGTAACAACTCTCTGAAATATGCTTCAGTTAAATCACCTACTCAGTGTCTTAGGCTTGGCCTTTCCAGACTAGCAAGAGTCAAACCACTGCATCCCAATGCCATCAGCAGATAGGTGGTCAGTGACAAAGTGTCATGTGAAGGACTGTATTTGGAAAAGACTTGGGAACACATTTTGTGTAGAAATAGAGGGTGAAAAACCACTGGGCAACAAAAGCTTCACAACATCGGTGGTTTTCTAGGATAGTTGTTTAGTACACTTCTGATATTACAGAGTTTTATTCTGTAAAATGCTAGGCATCCTTAAGTGCTACTACGTAAGATTATTTAATCAAGGTGACATCTGGGTCACCAACTCATTTTGAGTTATACTCAAAGATTCAGGATTATAATCTAATGCTCTGCTATGTGAATTCAGCATTAAAATAGTCTAACCAGCACTATGTCAATTATGGAATTCACTATCTCAAATAGATTCTTTAATACAAGTGAAAGTGATGTTTTAAATTTATTTCTTGGAAGACTTAAGCCATCACTTTTATTCCCTCTTCTTCACTTTCAGAATTTGTTAATGTTTGCATATCTTACATGTGTTTTTAATTGCTTTTTAAATTTATTTTAAGTAGAAATTGTATTTAAAATGTATTTTGAAAAAAAAATAAAATATTTAGTCTAATGAATCTTATTAATTGATTTTATTAATTTTGAAGTTAACTTCCAAATTTTGTCTATAGCCCTGCAAATGTGGGGATAACTTATTGGACGTCAGTAGCATTAGTTAGGCTCAGACAGTGGGTTTTGGCTTGGACTCCTTAGTCTTTGTTGAAAACCATGATGTCCTGTTTGCATGTGGTATTTATAAAACTTGAAGTGATTGGTACTGAGTTATGAGACTGAGTTTTTAGACAGTTTCCCACCTAAGCATATTATGCCAGATGCTACAGTTGGCCCTGTATTAATTAAAGGATTTTGCCATAATTTGCATTCACATAGCTTATGATATCTGACTGCTTGACATATACAATAGTGTTAAAAGAATGCATGATCCTATTGCTTAAAGTAGCTATGCAGGTGAAAGCATGGTATTACGTAAGGTTAAAAAAAAAAGAAGTGGTTTGACTAATTTTTAACTGCATAATATATACATGATAAAACAACATACTAATAAATGCACGCATTCCATTACATACATTACAAAAATAATGTGCATGTTGCCTTATGGAAGGAATGACAGAGTATTGATGGACCAAAGATTGTTTCTCAGAAACAGGGAGATTTGGGCATTGTTTAGTATAAAATCATTTTATCCAAATGGAATCACAAAGGCCTTAGTGAATTGTGTGAAGTGGGGCCTAGTGAACTGGGCTAAGTGAGTTCAGGGAAGGCACATGCCTTCTGTCTCTAGTACCTGCCTGCCTCATCTGTGAATTGTGTTAGCTTGCTAAATTGACATATGAAAAAAAAGCAAACCACCTTTACAGCAAATTGCCAGCTGATATACTTGAAACTGCTTCCAAACAAAGGTGAAACAGAAATACCCAAAGGAAAAGGTAAGTGCCCAAGAATAACACTTGTGATAACTAGGAGGTCAGTGTTGTGTTATTCTTCTCCTTGATTCCACTTTTGTGTGTTTACTGAACTAGGTCTCTTCTGAGATGTGTGCTGGTTAAGCAGCTGTAGCAGAACAGGAAGGAAACACAGAGCCTTGGGCCTTAGGGTGACGCAGTGCAGCATCCCAATTCACTACCTTCCACTTACGCATCAGTCTTTTTCTTTCTACTTGGAGTAATCATGCTCAACAGTCCCTTACAGTGTCACAGTCGCCTGATCTCTTTCTGTTGAAATAAATCTGTCAAGAATTATTTTGCTTTTCTACTCACTGTTCAGAATAAGTACATATTTCATGAGGTTAGATCTTTTCTTGCTATAGAGAAATTTACGTAACAATGACAAGTGTTTTCTCAGTATCAAGCTTTTGGAAAATTCCTGGAACTGGTAGATTTAGTAAGCCCTATTTTCTCTGACTTTCATTCATCCCATTTTTATTTTTTTTTCACAAAACATACATTTGAAATTTGTCTCACTCTGGTCTCAGTCTTGGCATCATCCTATTTTCAAAAATGACATGTCTGTCAAAATTACTAAATCAAAATTCCACGTCGGCAGTTGAAAAACAAAAAATCCTTTGAAAAGTTCTTGCTTGTATCTTTTAATGCCACTCTACCTAACCTGAAGAAACTAGGTCCTGCCAGTTGATGGGGGTATTTATTTAAAAGCTTATTGAAGGGAATACTCAGAAGTGACCAAATTACTTGCAATTGTGACAATAATACTTGTAAAACATGCTACATAGTTATGTCCATGCATCATTTCTCCAGTTGTTGCACAGTGATGGGTTGTGGAATGCACTTGATTTCAATATCTGAAACTGTCAAAAAGATAACGTGTCTCTTAACAAGTCAGAGTTCGCAGTTAGCAAATACTTGTTCTTTTAGAACTGCATCATGTTATTAAAAAAGTAATAACAAAACTGTTAAAGGAGAAGTATTTTTAAATATAAACTGCCAACTCCTTCAAAGTCAAAGATGTCTTGAGTAGATAGCTTGTGTGCTATGGAGATCACCTCTTGCTTCAGAACAAGTCTTTTCTAGGTGTTGTTTGTGACTCTGGGTATACCATATTCCCAAAGATGGGTTCAACAGTACGCTCTGTGAAGTGGGATCAGCATAAGTGAACTGTCTTTGCACTGCTGTCTGCAGTTCCTGTGGTCACGTATCACGGGAGTGTATGTTGGTCATACAGAACAAGGTTGCATCACAGAAAAACTGCGGAATTTTACCAGCCTGGAAACACCATACTCCAAATCTCAGGCTCTAAGTCTTGATATGGAACAAGAGCACAAAAAAAAAATTAAAAAAAAAAAAATTGAAAATGTTTACAGTTCATGAATAAATGTATGAAATTGCCTTGAATATTTGTAAAGCATATATATAAAAGATATTTCTGCATTAAGATCTGTGGGCAACAACATGGCAATTAATATTGATGCTTCTTTAGAGCAGTTTGTAAGTGCTGATTTAATAGTACCTTTTAGTACTGCAGTTATTCTGAAAGTATTTGTATTTATTTTCATGAAAACTGCAGCAGATACAAAGAGCACAATAACACTGTTTGATAGAGCCAGTTCTTAGCTACAAAACACTACTTTTCAACATAGCTGTCACCACTGGTTATGCATTTTTGCTGGTGATAAACAAGAGCCTGCATGCCAGACTCCTGAAAATCTGCACCACTGAATGTGGACTACTGTCACCATTGCTGAAACATACCACCCACCATCTCACTGTGCTAACATCCACTGCTTGGTCTCCAAAAAACATTCAGCAAGCATAAATGAACGTCAATGGATGCAATTCTTTTTGCATAGTGGAATTCAGTGACACACTTTACCAATCTGGTGGCATTCTATGATGGAGTGACAGAATCGATGGACAAAGGGCCTTTGACGTAGTTCCACACCGCATCCTTAACTCTAAATTGGAGAAATATGGATTTGAGGGGTGGATTACGGGTAGGTAAACTGGTTGGATGGTTGCAACCAGAGGGTTGGAGTAAATGGCTCCGTGTTCAGGTAGAGGCCAGTGAAGAGCGGTGTCAATAAAAACAAAGGCATGTATGACTACAGTCATTCAGGCTCTACCTGAAAAATAAAGAAATATTATAAAAATGGCTTAAGAGAAAAGAATGTCAAGATGCAATCAGATGTCTGACACAAACCACCTCTGACTTCTGCGATCAGAGTGCTGAGCCCTTCTGCCCCTCACAGGGACACGTATTGGATAAGAATTGCGCACTTGGTTATACTGATTCCCCAGGAAACTTAGAAAAATCTCTATAGAGATATTCCATAATTTAGCACATTTGTAGTCAACCATATTGAACTCATGTTTTTGGTTAAACTCGCATGCTTTGCAGACAATGTGTTTATCACCATCAATCCAAAAGAACCTGAAATCTGTTGCCTTAAACTGCACTATTCACTAATCTGACCATGAGAGTTCCCAGTTTGGGCATGCTCAAACTCATTTAGAGTGGGAACTCATTTGAATGCTGCTAGAATAATTAGTCAGTGTGCTATTTGTGAGTCCATAATCGTGGTGGTTCATATATGGAATGCGACCAGACTTACAACGTGAAATTGGGTATCACTCAGAATTGAAATTCAGCTTCCCCCCAGTCTCTCTGATATCTGAGAACAAGATGGGATACAAAGTTTGTAATAAACCAAAGATGGTTTATTTTCTGCAAAATCATGTTGCCCTGTACTATGACAACATGTTGTCAACATTGTTTGAAATGCAGTGTAATTCCTTCTACTCAAAATGTTAACAAACAAAATTGTTGTTTTAGGACAGTACTATCAGTCTGATCTTTTCCCTTATGTTTCTCTATCCTCCATATGTATGGGAAGCAGCATTTAAAAATATCAGATTACTGTAGCTGAAAAAATAGCTTCGCTGACCAGCAATTCTTAGTGAGCAATCATTTGCATTCCCTTAGAGTTATCCTGTAAAAAAGGGGAAAAATATTTAGGTATCACTAAATACGTAGTCAAATACATGTGTTGCTAGCATTATCTGTAATTCATGCCTTTGCAAAAAATTCCCTTAATGGCTTCAATGACTTTTTGCTTGAAAATATTTAGAGATTACACCATGTTGGTCAGAAGTATTAATCTGCTTGAAGGTAGGAAGTTTTTTTCCAGAGGTATCTGGATAGGCAAGATCAATGGGCCATATCAACAAGGATATGTCATTGAACAAAGCTAAGTGCTGAGTGCTGCACTGGGATCGCAACAGCCCCAGTAGTGGTATAGGCTCAGGGAAGAATAGCTGGACAGCTGCCCAGCAGAAAAGCACCTGGTAACGCTGGTTCAGGTGAACTTGAGCCAGCAGTGTGCCCAGGTGGTCAAGGCCATGGCATCAGGCCTGAAACAGTGTGGCCAGCTGGACTAGGGAAGTGATTGATTGTCTCTCTGTATTCAGCACTAGGGACACTGTACCTTGAGTACTGTACTCAGTTTTAGTACTCATTACTTTACTCATTATTTACTGTACTCATTACTTCAGAATGTGTTTGGAGAAAAGCGACAACACTGGTGAAGAGACTAAAAATCAGACTGTGGGGAGTGACTGAGAGCACTGGAGTTATTTAGTTTGGAGAAAAAGTAGGCTGAGGATAGACTTCATCATTCTCTACAATCACCTGAAAGGAGGGTGTTGGTCACTTTTCTTAGGTGACCAGTATTATTCAGAACTGTAGGTTAGTAATACTGAGTTCTCAGATCTACCTTCTGAATCCATGCCTTTCACAACCTTCTTCATGGTCTTTCTTCAATACCCACTGCAAGAACTAGTCTACCAAAATAAATATTATTTTCACAGTACTTTAGCCTTAGTTCCTCTTCTTAAAGCCTCCTTCTGGTCTTCACTTCCTCACGTCCAGAAATAGAATTCGGGATAAGTAAGAATTATAAGACTCATGGCCTAACTCATACAGTTGGGAAAATTTGGCTCAAATAGACTATATTTATTCCAAAGGGAGACAGAGGAGTCCAGCTTTATTTACTTGAATAAACTCTATGTCATCCAGGCAGAGGCGTTAATATGAATTAACCTACTAAGCCTGTACAGCAAGTCTAAAGTTCATAAATTCAGGTTGTTTATCTACCATTTTAGTTTCTTCTGGTCTCAACTGGTTGTTCTTTCTGATAGCCTTATTTGGTGAGAGTACAGTTATTCAAGCAGAGAGGAATTTGCAAGACCTTACAATTTGCAAGGACACTGGACACCTTGCTCAAGAGATGCTTTTATCTCAATATTTTCTTTTTATGAGAGAGTGCATACTGTAGTTGTTGTAATCTCTGATGCATATGCTGAGAGGGGAAGGATCACTGATTTGTGTTCTTGTTATTTATAAACTACTGTCATTTCCCCATATTTCCCTCAGACAGTTCTTGTGAAATACTAGTCATCTCCACGTAAAGACTTTAAAATCAAACGTTGCCAAACAGAATGATTTGGAGGATGGCTAATTAAGCAGTGTGTATTCCTTCCTCACTGGGTTGATGAACATTTAACAGCCAGTAGTTATTTTATCTAATGCTCTGTCATTGTCTCTGACATTGTCTCTGTCATCTGTCATAATGTTGAAGTTTGCAGGTTGACCTTTAAGTCTTATTTTTTTAGAACAAATTTGAGCTTTCTTGCTGATGGCTTTAATTCACTGATGCATCTTAATGGAAAATTGATTTTTTTTTCCCTAAAAATTGCATTTACATTAAATATATATATATTAAGGAAAGATTTGATAACAAAATGATGTCTTTGATGTATGTCCTGAGTTTCATGATTTGAAATTACTTTCATTAAGAAAAGGCACAGAATAACGCTATGATTTTATTGCATAAAACTTTTTGCTATATTGCAAGGAGGTAGATTATTACTAGACAGTATCTCTTTTTTCTTTACAGAAGACCAACATTGCGAGAAGCATTTTCTGTTCTTAATTTTCAAAACTAGGAGGGCTGAAAATCTTGTCTTCAATTTGTGCTCTAGAAAAAAATACAATAAAACAAACAAGTGACAAACAAGCAAGCAAACTAATGTGCAATATCCACCTCTTTTCTCATTGGACTAAGATCTAATAAAAATCTTGCAAAGCCTAGAGTAATAGCAGGATGCTGTTCTGTTGAAAGAGTATTGTTAGTAAGTCGGTACCAAATACTAGTAAGAGAATCATTAACTTAAGAAGAATGATGACAATTTATGTTTAATTTGAATAGCAAATTCAAATTAATCAAATTCTGGTTTTATTCTAAATTCTGTTAGACAAGATTGGAACAAGGCTACAGTGTCTGCAGCAGTAGCAGGAAGCCTAGGCAAAGGCACTTCTGTGTGGAGCTCTTCCATACTGATGGGATGGTTCCCCTGTTCTTTTTCTCCTTGCCACTACTTTTGCTTTAAGTTACATCTGAAAGCTGTGGAGCATCAAGTGGGTATTTTAGGGCCTGAAAATGTCAACTCAATTCACTTTCTTATCTTTACAGTAAAGCTGTGAAGAGCCAGCCAACTTTCCTTCTAATCTTGGCCTACAGACACTCCAAGGCTCACTGCAGTCTCCTCTCTTTCTTCCTCTTCTCAGATACAGATGTTCTTTTAATAAAGGAATGATAATGTTTGAGATAATGAAGAGAGTAAGTAGAAGCTGCGTAACTTTCAAAAGAACGTAAAAAATGTGAAACTGGGATAGCAAAGGTAGTGAATTTGGAGAAAACACAAAAACAGCCAAACTGGTAGTCTTGGCAAAGACGTGCCTTTGGGAAATATAACTGCAAGGATTTGGCCCTGCATCATAGTCAGTCAAATTACCTTGTCTGTAGCATTGGATTAGTCCTGCAGAATTTGTGGAACTTACAGCTTATATGCATATAAATGCACAGATCTACATACGTGTATGCATATCCACACGCATTCAAAGACACTCCCACTCACACACATCTTTGTATCTATTAAGCCTGTGTAGCTGACAAGACAATAGCTGTATTTGCTAGCACTTTATGTACTAAATGTTGCATAAGACCTCATTGTTTAAAAGAAATGGGCCAACTGATGATGATCAGTAGACTCTTTGCATGACTGCCTATTTACATGATAGGACAAAAGGCTTCTCTTTCAGAATTACTACCTCAGTTTTCCAGTTGTTCCGGGATTTTATTTTTTCAGAGTTGGTGCAACTCATTCTTATTTTGTTTTTATCTAGTTTTCAAATAAGACAAATATAAATCTATTTTTTCCCTTTTGGGAAAAATTTGAATGAAAATATATTTATGGTTTGGAAAAAGAGACCAACATGGTAAACATTCAACAATACGATTGTTAGAAAGGAGTCAGCAAAATGACTTCTGAGTAAAATAGAACTCTTACCTTGTAAAACTGGGGTCTTGGGGAATATTATCAGATGAAAATAGTAAAGTTTGCAGGAAGTTGGTTGGGTTATTACCAATTTATTCTTGCTGAAGACCTGTCCCTATCACTTTCTGGGGATTATTTAGTTGCGATGCTCCCATTTTGGCTGTGGGTATCTCGGTTATTGTCTCACCGTCATTACTTTTTTAAAAGTAGAGATTTTTCTCTCCTGCTTATTTCCCCTGTTCTGGCCTGTGCAGGAGGTGCTTGTGCCAGCAGCTTCCTGTAGATGGGGCTGTGGTTGCACATAGGCTGGGACCCGGATGACGGCATGGTACAGATGAGATGCAGACGTGAAGTTTATGCTGAACTGCAAGTAACCAGCTTCTTTAGTAGCTGAGGTAAACATATACCAAATAACCATAGTTTTAAAATATTCTGTTTTATTAAATGTTTAAAGTAACATAAATATCATATTAACAATTTTATGGCTGAAGTTTTCAGAATTTGTGAATTTACCATTTTATCTGATTCGTGAGCTCAGAGGCTTACACCTTTACATTAGAAATTTGTAAGTACGATTTATAAGATTTATAGTTGTCTCATAGCTAACAAAAGAATAGAAATAGCAGATAGAACCATATAAACTTTGGACAGTGGGAGAATATTTGTTTTACTAAGTAAAATTGGAGTCTGCCAAGATTATGTAAGAACAAGAAACTTTTCATAAGCAGCTTCATGTTAATCTGAACAAAATAATTCACAGTTGGATTTTTAGCATTAGAGAAAAATGGGATAGTACTTAATTATTCCTCAGTTTTTTAAAATTGTCTCAAGTAAGTCTGTATCATCTCCATACCAATATTTAGCACCATAAGTGAAATATTCTTCCTTTTAATTTATGGTGAATATACAGTGTATTACTTACTCAGTACTAGAACAAAGGATCTAACTGTAATAAAAATTTAAAAATTCACCTCTGCTTTCTGCAGTAGAATATTAGTACTGGAAGAGCAACACCATGCTTTCAACCAAGAAGCTGTAGCATATTTACAAATAAAAGAATGCTCCCCCCCTCACCTTTTCCCAATTGCTCATACAACATAATTATTTGATTATTTAATAGTACTACAGGTTTGATTTTCTTTACATTTGAAAAGGATAGGTTTTCTTGCTTAAACTGATTTAGAATAGAGCATATCAAAGAAGGGAGGCCTGACATTTCAGTATAAACACCTCTATATTCCTCTGTGTTGTATGAGAAGACTTGTGTGGAAAGATGTAAACATGCACAGAGACAGCTATATTGATATTTTCTTGTAAAATGTAAAATAACAAATCCACTGAGGAGGTGGGCAATGTGCCAACATTAAGTTGAATGTCAGTATGTCTGTTACCCATTTCTTCTACAAAAAAATAATGTAGTTTTCTTAATAAAATTATCGGGGTAAAGAAGGATAAAGGAGATAAATTTTATTTTTTATAGCAGACATGCTGGAGATAAGCAGCCTTGGTTGTCAGTCAAATAGCAGTTTCAACTCTGATTCATTTAGGGATTTTTTGTTGTTGTTACAGCAATTTGATAAAAAGCAGAGATACTTCTTAATTGCAAGTTCGTACTCATTGTTCTTTGACAATGGAATGATATTTTCATACAGCTATAGCCTACAGAACAGTGTTTACATGTAGTAATAACAGAACATGAGTACATTGGACTCAGCAGTCATACATGCTGTTTCTGTAGCAGCACTGAAAGCTTCCAGCACTGGCTGAGTAGCTACATTGCTGATTCATAGAGTACAAACAGTCATAGATGATTCATCTCATTATACAGTCTTGTGGCAGATATTTTCTTTTGTGGCTATGTAGAATGGCTGCTGATACTGTTCTCTATGCTGCCTGTTGGTTTCTGGGGAAAGAACTGAACAGGTTGTTAAGGAGCCTTTTAGTTTATCCATCTTATGAGATGAAACCAAACTGATCACAAAATGCTGATGGAGCAATTCCCCTGCCCATTGGGAGGCAGAGTCCTCTAGGTTTGGCAGCTCACGCTTCTCTGATTTCTTGTATCTCCTTTTCCTCACTGAGCAGGATGCGTCATATCTAGCAATCCTTCTGCTATGAGCACAGGCTGTAGAAATGCCTATATCACTGACCGTGCTACCTTGATAGAGGGAAAAAAAATTAAAAGCCTGAGTGAGTCCTTTTTCAGTCATACAGGTGGTAAAACCTCTAGCCTTTAGCCATGAGCAGTATCCATTCCTGATCTGTTCACATTAATTTGTGCATAAATCAGAGGTCATCACAGGACCTCTGATATAACTGAACGAGAGCCTTAGCTTGCTTTTCTTTTGAGAAGAGATTGTGTGTATACACGAGAGAGAGACATGGAATAAGAAAAGAAAAAAGTTGTCAATCGGCATTTTATGTATTCTCTGCAAGACCTGGATTTCTTCAGAGCACACATAAGTACACTGAGAAGTACAGGCAAAACGTGTCAAAGGTAAGTCACTACTTGAGGTGAGAACAAATTCTTTTGCTAGGTGCAGCTTTTCATGATTACTGTCAGAAATGGCAGACAAACGCCATTGCCACGTGTCAGTTTCTCCACTGGAATTTTTCTATCATTTTGTATGTTGTGGTTCAGACAATCACCTGAAAATGTCTCAAGCCACAGGAAAAAAGATTCAGGTTTCACATGAGTTTATGTCTGTATTAAGACAAGCTAACAGCTTGATCTCCCCCATAGGCAAGGCCAGAGCACTGGAACCAGTTCTGGCAACATTGCATAGGCCGTGAAAGGTCTCCAGAATGGCATACACCATCTGCAGTTGCAATATTTCTGTAACATTCCAGCTGTTTTTCAAGGATGAGCAGTAGCTTTGCAGTAGTGGTATCTTCAGCAAAAGGCTGAAGATTTAAAATGTGGCATCACCAGTGTTCTGAATGAAGCCTGAAGTGTTCTTTTACACGTGGAGAAATCTGTATGTACTCATGTACAAACCTCAATGTACTCATAGTGAGCAGTTACATATTAGACTTGTTGGAACAATACAGCCTGTGAAAATAACTATGAATGCCTACAGGCATATTTGAAGGAAGCATGACATGACTAGCATTGATGACGGGAAGGCAGGAAACTGTACTCATAGCCCAACAATAGAATGTCTGGTCTACATCAGCCATCTGTTGTAGGTGTAGCACATCTGCAGTATTTGACTTTTCTGTGACTCAGTGTTTGTCTTACAGTTTGTGCAGCTTAAGATCTATGATCCCCTTAGCTGTTGCTTCTCGTTATATGTAAGTCAGGCACTTAAAAAGACTTCTTAGAGATGAGCTAGAATTCTTATTTGTTTATTTATTTATTAATGAAGTTTGTTTCAAAACAGCCTGCAGTTTTGTTTTGTTCTGTTTTAAGCCTTTCATATAATTAGACTGGAAGCTGGCTGATGATCTGATTATTTACTTGAGGGAAAGAAGACTTTCTAGAGGTATCTCTGTAGTGACCTGCCTCGCTCTACTAAGGTAACCACAGTCCCAGTTAGCCAAGTACAATGCAGCTGACTTTCACCATATAAGCTGCTACAGAAACAGCATACATAAGGTATCTGGACCCCGGCTTGTAAACCTGGTCTTCTAGGCAGTGACATCTTACATTAGCACAATGCAGAATATGCACTGCCAACTTTCTGGCACTGCAAAACAGATAGCTAACAGTTACATTTTGAAAGTATGTTTTCGAGTCAAGAGCTTAAAAAAATTGTGTCTTTGTAAGCTGTGTACTTAACCTAATTGAACACAGATCAGAAGGAATGTAATAGGGGCCTTTGCTAGGGAATGCTGAAGTCCTGCCATTTTGGATACCAGGTTTCTGGTTAGGGCATGCTGCAGGCATCATTTGGCAGTTGCTTAAAACCAGACCCATGGGGCATACAAGCATATCTTGTAATTCCTTGCATCTTTACAAAGACTTCTGAATCAGGCTGTGCTCAAATAAAAATACACTATCATCATAGCTTGCTCTTGCCTTTGCTACCAAAACCTTTTAAATGAAAATACTTTGTAAATACTATTCTCAGCTCTCAAAAGAGCCACTATATGATTTTATGAAATGTAGCATTAAGACAGCTACTATGACACAAGTCTAGGCAAACTGGATGCTGCAATTGTTTCAAAAACCAACTGTTTTGAAGTCTCCTAATCTTAACGTACTTATTCAGTGAAATCTGAATAAAATATATTCTAGTATTACTTTTTATTTTGAAAATCTGATGGCATGAATAAATTTGTTGCACTAAAGCTGTCATTGCACCAGCTACATTGAAGAAAGCTCTTTCTCTTTTTCTTTCTCCAGTCTTTCCCAGAGGAATTCATAGTTCACTAGGTAAAACAAAAATCTCCAATAGCCATGAGCTTTATTAAGATCCTTGAATTCCTTTCTAAACTGCAAAGTAGGACAAAACATTACTTTCAGAGCACATGATGATTTTTACACAGAAGTCAACCTTTGAAACCTTTCTTAACCTCAACAGAAATAAGTTCCAGACTCTCTTGACAAGTGGTAGCAGAATTGTCCTCATTGATAAGATTCCCCCCATACATGTCTGTACATATTTTTCACAAGCTGAAGTGATCAACTGTGAAGAGATTTAGCTGTAGTGAGATCCTGAAGGACAGTATCAGTTTGTTTTTGAGCTACAGGGAGGCAAATGGAATCAAGAAAAGGACCTACTTCTCAAAAATAAGTTTCAGAATTTTTCTTCAATCATTTAGGTATTCTTCTCTTTATCCTCAGAGTAAATAGAGCATTTTTCAAGCTGAAGAAAAGTGCCAAGCAAAGGTGATAAATGCAAGAACAAGGCTGTTTAATGGAAGATAACTGCATCCTTAACCAGTGAGAGAAAAAACACCTCTCCATAACAAAGCAGCATGTGAGTGAGTACAGTTAGCATAGGTACATAAATTCTCTTTGTGTCTTCAGTTATGGCTTGAAAGTATCAGTCCTCAGTAGGATTATAAGACAAGGTCTGAAAACTGTTCAGTGTGTTCACTGGCCTAGTGTAACTGATGGTTTTCCCCTCTAGGTTTTGAAAAATGGAAAATGTAAAATTTGGGAATGAGATTAAAGGAATAAATAGCCTCTTAGGAAGACCTCTTAATGGTTAATATTCATGATTGGTTCTTCTCTGATGGCATTATTTTCTTCCAGGGTTCTGTGCTTTAAATCTGCCTCTTTTATGGAGGAAGATGGGATTAAAATAGTCTAAAATAGGTAGTACATGGGAAGACTGCAACTTTGGTTAATCTTTACTCTTGCACAATGAACTTTCAATAAAAGATTCCATCTTCATCTCTTCCTAAAGCTTTATGGTTTTAAAAATCAGTCTGGTCCTATGGAATAAATACCACCATGTATTATAGCATTGGTTAAAACTAAAAAGGTGAACGCATATCAGTGCACAATAAATGCAGGTTGCAGTTGGAGGGAGTGGATTTTTCTGCTACTTTCAGATTCCGATGCCCATAGTTGCTGGTTAGAGGAGATTGGAGGTCCTTCTGGAAGAGGCTGGTTGTTGATGGACAGCTTCAGTGCCTGAGGGTGCTGGATGCCCTGAAGTAGGAAAGGAACTTGTAGCAGAGGCTCACCACAAAGTACCAGATGTTTCGAGCCATCTGTGACCTTGCGATGAAAATGCGCCAGATGATCACGAGGAGAGTGGTGTTAAATGCATACCGGATATTCCTTAGTCTAAGAAAAGACAGAGGCATGTTATGGAAGAAAACAAAATCAAAAGCTTATCAGCTTAGTTAATTTGCTACAGATAATTTTGTAAGAAATCTTGTTTACAAGTGGCCCTTAGGTTTTTTGCCCCTCCTATATTAGCAAAAATACTAGACCTAGATGTCCCCTACCATCCCACAATCTCTCTTGAAGTTGCACTGTAGTGAATAGTTAATATAGTAGGTGGAATGTCTGTATTCTAAGTCTCTCTTGTTTCATGTACTCTACTTTTAAACCAGAATGAGCTGAATTCATAGAGAATTCTTTTTTTTTTTTTTTTTTTTTTAATGATATAGTAGGGCATGTCAATACTTTCTTCTTTTATTTGGCACGTTAGTTATTTTTGACTACAGAGGATTGGTGACAAGCTGGGGGAGTTCTACAGGATCTGATGAATACAGTTCTTCTATCTGAGTGACACTGTGCTTTTTATGTTAGGAAATTACTTAGTAATCATAAAAGATCTTAACTTTTGCAGTACTTTAGCAGCTGGAGTACTACATTCACCCCTGGGACTGCCAGCAACACAGATCTGTAAGACTGGGTCCAAAAGGGGGTCATGAGGATGATCAGAGGGCTGGAGCAACTCCACTGGAAGAAGAGGCTAAGAGAGCTGGGTTTGTTCAGCACAGAGAAAAGGCTAACTGGTCTTCCTGTACCTAAAGGGGGCCTACAGGACAGATGGAGATGTACTTTTTATCAGAGCATGTAGCGATAGAACAAGGGAGAGTGACTTTAAGCTAAAAGAAGAGAGAATTAGATCAGCTATTAGAAAGGAATTTTTTTCTCAGAGAGTGGTGAGGCACTAGAACAGGCTGACCAGAGAAACTGTGGATGCCCCATCCCTGGAATTGTTCTGTGTCATGTTAGGTAGGACCCTAGACAACCTAGTCTAGTGGGAGGTGTCCCTGCCCGTGGCAGGGGCATTGGAATTAGATAATCTTTAAGGTCTCTTCCAACCCAAACAATTCTATGATTCTAACACCCTTTACTTTAGCCACAAGCTGTTTTTCACTTCTCGTATTTATAATGCAAAATAATGTTTTCTTAAAGGAAATCATGCTCCAAGAGAGCTTTTTGCTTGCACATCTCTGAATAAAAGGGCTTGAGACGATTCTGCATCACTCCCTCCTCCCAAAAATTTAGAATCTTCAACTTTAAATTAAATTCAAAAAAACATAAAGTTTTTATGCAATCCCTTTCAAATACTGAGAACTTCAAGGAGCCTCACCACCCTTATTTTTCTACTTTAATTCTGAATTATCAGTACCTTCTGTATTCATTGATTATTCTTATTCATTGCAACTTGTTTATTTGGTCATCTGCTGGGAAGGCGTACTGTTTAGCCCTTGCCTGTTAATGCCATCACAAGTTAGCTTCTCTTAAGTGCTGGGGAAGATCACAGAGCAGATCCTGGAAGCTATGCTAAGGCATATAAAAGAAAGGGAGGTGATATGGGATAACCTGCATGGCTTCACTAAGGGCAGGTCCTGCCTGACCAACTTTCTCACTTTTTATGATGGTGTAACTGCATCAGTAGGCAAGGAAAGACCACTGATGTCTTCTATCTAGGCTTCAGTAAGGCCTCAGACACAGTTCTCCATAATATCCTTCTCTCCACATTGGAAAGGCATGGATTTGATTGGTGGATTGTTTGATGGAAGAGGAACCAGTTGTGAGATCATACTCAGAGAGTATGATCAGTGGCTCAATGTCTGGGTGGAGGTGGATGGCAAGTGGTGTCCCTCAGGGGTCAGTACTGGGACCACTTCTTCATAAGTTACATTGATAGTGGGATTAAACACACCTTCAGCGGGTTTTCAGATGATACCAAACCTTGTGGTGAGGTTGACATGCCCATGGGATGGGATGCCATGTAGAAAGACCTAGACAAGATTGTACAGTGGGCCCTGGTGAACATCATGACATTCAATAAATTCACGTGGAAGGTCTTACACCTGAGTGTGGCAAGCCCTGCTATCAATACAAGCTAGGGGAAGCTAGGTTCTGCCCCTTTACTCTGCACTGGTGAGACCTCACCTGGAGCACAGTGTCCAGATGTGGAGTCCTCAACACAGGAAAGATATGGACCTGTTAGAGCTCATCCAGAGAAGGGCCACAAAAATGATCCAAGGGATCACCTTCCCTATGAGGACAGGCTGAGAGAGCTAGGGCTGTTCAGCCTGGAGAAGAGAAAGCTCCAGAGGGACCTCATAGTGGACCTTCAATATCTAATGATGGAGTACAAGAAGGAAGGAACTCTGGACTCTACCAGAATCTGTTATGATAGGGCAAGGGGAATCAGTTTCAAACTAAAAGAGGGGAGATTTGGATTGGACTTAAAGAAGAGTTTTTTTTTACAAAGGGTGATGAGGCACTGGAATGAGATGTCCAGAAAAGTGATGGAAGCCCTGTCCTTGGAGACACTCAAAGTTAGGCTGGGTGTGGCTCAGAGCAAGCTGATCTAGTTGTAGATGTCTCTGTTCATTGCAAGAGAATGGGAACTGATGATCTTTAAAGTCCATTCCACCAGAAAAAAATTATATAATTCTGTGATTCTAAGTCTTCTTTTTTTTTTTTACAGGAATAAAAAACAAAGCATTGACAATGTTCTGCCATAAAAATAAATAAGCAATGCTACATTTATCTCCATCTTATTCAACAGTAACACACTGCAAGGTAAAATGAATGATTTTCCTCACAATCCATTTCAGATAGCCAGGACCTCTGATCCTTGTCACTGAATATTACTTACTTTCGTAAGTGCTGCTTTGCTGCAGGGATGCCAGACATGTCCTCATTTAGCAAATACTTCTTAGCACCTAGGCAATAACTTTCAATGTATTCTGACCAGTGCAGCTGACGAACATCAAAGTTGTATAACTGGGATATAAAGACAAACAGCAGAAGTTAAATGTAAGTGTTCAAAACAAGTTCACTTCAAGCACTGACATTATCCAGACAAGGCCATCTCTATTAAGTTTTTAAAGCCACTAAGTTTCAAAGAAGACATGGACACTTAAAAACTATATTTCATAGCTGTCGATTAATGATTTACCCAGACAGAAATTTCAGAAAAGCAAGTAAAAAGTTAGTGCTAACTGTCAGAAAACAGTGAAATCTTTTTCTTTCAGGTAGACACTTTACATTAATATATGTGAATCTGCATGAATCCCCCACAGAATCATGCAACAAAAATGACAGTCCACCCAAGCAGATATTCATCTGAAAGCCTCCCTGTGGGTTTTTTGTTTTTTTTTTCCTTTTCTTTTTTTTTTTGGTGTCACTAGAGTTAATTATGAATAAATGAACTGGACATAGAATCAATAGGTGCCATTGCATCAGTTGCAGCTCCGTGTTGTGCTGCATTTACTCTCGGCATCTAGACTGACAGAAATCCATGGAATGGGTTACTATGTTGTTTGGCATCAATAAATCTCATTGTAGAGCTAATTAGTTAATTTCAGTGCTGATACTGGAAAAAATGTTGGCAAGCTCTCAGGTTGTTGTCTGTCTATTAGAACAAAGAAATTATTTGTAAAGAGAGAGTGGTTTTGTTGTAGAGAGATTTTTTTTATTTTTCTTTTAAATGGAGCAGTATTTCTTACTTACATAGCCCTAAAAGGGAAGATACAAAAAAAAAACAATCCTTTCTTTCACCTTCAAGGCAATCTAAGCCTGTTGGTTTGGTAAAGGAACATTGATATTAGACCACCAACAACTTGAGCGAACTGTGTATAATGCAGGTTAGCTACTGTGCATCTATCAGTTATGTATAGGGAACTATGCTCTCCATAAAATACCTAACTTGAATACATTGCATGCAATATAGCAGTGGCAACACAGAATGTGGAGATTAATCCATACTTTCATGAGCAACTTGAGAAGTCTGAAACACTGTCTAACTTGCACTGAAGTCCTTGCTGCTGTGCCTTTTTGTTTAACTGCATCAATGCAAGCTTCTGAATTACCAGTTAGGTTCCCTCTACATCTGCTACAGTCACAGCAGTACCACTGCCCTTAACCATTTGAATTTTCTGCATGCACTACCTGTACAGAGTAGGGAAGAAACCTTGTGGCTCTTGTCTTAGGAATCTATGTGAGAATCTCATATGTGACTGGTTTGATGTGAATGTCTGAACAAAAGCACATTCAGGCTTATCTAATCTCTGTATTCCTTCAGTCTTTCAGTTATAAACCCATTCCAAAGGAGTAGTATTTCAAAGCTAATAAGACTATGGCGGAGCTTGACATCCTGCAAAGTAATTGCTGTCCAGGGACTTAAATCAAACAGGAACATTTTTCATATTGTTCATGCTAACTCACTATGTGTTAACTAAACTTATTCATGCAGTGCCCATTAAGACCAGTGTGGATAAAAATGCCAGAATCTTTCAAATGGTTTCCTTCCAGGCCTTCTGCCAAATTTCATACTGCCAGAAGAGATGAGGGAGAAAATTATACCATAAAGGAGCTTCCTAGTTTTCAAAAAATGAGGCACTAAGAAAACTAGGATGACAAGCTTCTGAGAATGTTACAGTTATCTAATGATAACTGTATTAAATTAACCACATATATTTGTATTACCACTGATTCTTGTCTTTCTGGGGTCCTTGTACAGCACAGTGGTTTATATAGATACATCTCCCATGAAGGGGGATGCCTAAAATTTTTAGGACCCAGAGTTGTTATATGAAAACTAAAATTGACCATTTCTTCTTAGAAAGAGAAATATGTTTCTGTACAAAAATAAATACCCTTAACTTTCCAACTCCACTAGGTATTCCAGTGTATGCAGCCAACTCAGAGAGTTGAGTACAGCTGGGTCATTGAGGATGTAAACTTATGTTCCTTTGTGCAGGCCATTTTGGCTGTGGAAACAAATCTAGCTTATTTATGTGCCAAACAGAATAGAAGGTAAAGAGTTGTTATGAGAGCTGAAAGGAACAGCGATTGACTTCTCTCAGAAGAAAGAGCAATACGTCTCAGGAGAAAACACTCTCCTACACAGAGGTTCCTGATACCTTCCTAAATGGAAGGTTCCTGATGAGTTCTTGAATAAAACAAGAAGAAATACAATATTTTAAGGTTCAAGTCAATTGCAGTAATCTAGGCAGATTCATTTGAGGACTCAACAATATAAAAAAAATAATTGCTGCAGATGAACAGAAGTGCCCACACACATGGCATACTCACCTTTTTGTCCTCTGTGTTAAGCTGGCCCATTAACATATTCATATTATCTGAAGACCAATCCCAAGACTGGGTGGAGAAATACTGCAGGAGCATCATAGACTTGTGTAGTCGATTGATAATCTTCATCATTCTGAAACAGAGTAGGAGGATCAGAGATGGAGAGAAAGTATGTCCTTATGCGAAAAACTGTACTTTTAGTCTAGGTGTTTCTGCTAATCCAAGTGAATAAGACTTGCAGTGCTCGATGAGCCTTCCACTGGTACATACAAGGCCGAACACCAACTCAGCAAGATTCTAAAAACTGCACCAGTGGAGGTGCAGAACCTATCTTTAACGTGAATGCAAACACACATTCTTCAGGACAAGGCTGAGGCTTAATTTACAGATTTGAACTGAAGGGTAGAAGTCTGTATCTACACTACATGACATGCATATCCATGAACCAGTACCAAGTCAGCACAGTAGGTTGCACAATCACAAAAGTATTGTTGTCTCATAAGATGGATACTTCTCTATCACAGAAATGCTCTTCTGTTCTCATGTCTGACTTGGCCTGAAGTGAAGGATTTTGGATTTAGCTTGTACTGACTCAGCTCTAATTCAGAGGTGACGGCTTCTGCAGCATGGACAAGTTCTGAAGCCTATTACTAAAGTTCAGCATTCAGATAATGGCAACGTTTTTTTATCTTGGGTTTTCTTCCATCTCTGTTTTTCATAAAGGCCACAATTCTCCCTGTGTAATACAGTGGCAATTTGCAGTGATTCTTATGTCCTTCCTTACGCAGGAAGTTCTAATAGCAGTGAACTCCTTCCTGCTGGATAAAAATGTTCATAGGCATTTTTGTAGTGAGGGAGAATGGGAGCACACAGATGAACTGTCTCAATGTCTTCATGGAGTCTGAATGTCCTCGTTGAATGAAAGCCAGTTCAGGGCTGTTAGACAGGAACTTTGGAAATGAAAGTTCGGGTCTCTCATGTTTCTTGGCTTTTTTTTTCTTTTTTTTTTTTTTCTTCTTTTTTTCATTTTTTAGTAATAGAAGGGAATGACAGTAATGGTGTCCTACCTCACAAGATTATTTGACAAGTGTCTCAGTGGTCATGAGTACAAAAGGCCTGTATGGGGCAGCTGCTTTAAAGTGCTGTGATGTACAGTGCTTGATCTGTTTGGAGAGAACACCATGTTCTCTCAAACTGGGTAAGGGCAAGAGAAAGCATCAAAAGGCTGATTTCTGTGGAAAACAGAGCTGTTTTCATGAGGAATATTGAGCTTCCCAGAGGGTAACAAAGTCACTGTGACAAATAAAAAGTGGCGGTCTGTAGAAGAATGGTGCCAGGCTGGCCTCTCCTCCTGCAGATGTGACTGCCACTTAGATAAGCATTAAGCACAGCAAAAAAGACATTATTCTCCTCAATTCAGAGTAAAGCTGTGCAGCTTGCTAAGTGTATTTAAAGCACACATAGATACTCCTACTCAGAATTAAAGTGGCTTTCAACAGTGTGTCTCTACTTTTGTTTTGAAAATAGGCTGTTACACTGGAAAACAAACACCCTATTCATGTGGCCTTCTGTCAATACCAGCCCTACCTATAGAACTACTCAATGCAACTTATCTGAGCAGCTGAAAGTGTGCATCAAAGAGAGAAAAGAAGATACCTAAACAGGCACATATAAAAGCTATGGTATATGCTAACTGGTTCAGCTCAGATGTTGTGGGCACATTCAAATTATTTACTAGTTTGGATTAAGGGTTAGTGTAATGAAAAATATCAACTAAGCAGAAACACGAATTTCTGCAGGCTCTGAGCAGCTATACCAAAGACTCTTTTTAGAATATCTCCTTCTCCATGTGAAGCCAGAGGGAAAAAGACAACAGTAGCACCTGTTACTGACAGCCTTATTAGTTACACTTAAAAATGCACCTTGTTTTCTAGAAGGATGTCTAGAACAAGAATTTATTTATTTACTCCCATACTGAGCCATGCATGAGCAGAGTGTCTTGGGTGCAACAGACTGCCCCAAAAGACTAGTAATGATATAAACCACATTATTATCTTGTCCATGGATGGAAAAGTAGCAATAAGAGTAAGCTATATAAGGCAGTTTTGCTAGACACCTGGCAATTTATATGAACTAAACTAACATTTAAAGTAAAGTTCTAAGGAGAGGCAATATATAAAAGTTCAAGGCAAACAGAGATGGCTTTTGTACCCGCACTTTCCCAATTCTGGGAGACATAGTACTGCAATCTAGTGAAGCTCATAGGGTGTACCTGAATAGTAGACTTGCAAAACCTTAACCAACTCCCTGATATTCTGTTGCATATGATAATCCATCACTTTATGATGAGCTGAGTATGGATACAGTAGAGAAATAAAGCCTGAATCTTGTTCTTGTCAAAGAAGATTCTCCTGCTTGCAAATGTGGCATAAGGTCATAAAGGTAATCCAAGAAAATGCCATGAAGATGGCTTGTTCTTCTATACATGAGAGTGATAAATAAAAATTAAATTAAGCTTGTTTGAAAGAGCTGTTACCATGCTCTCTATCACACTGTTGCAGTACGTGGATGAGCTTAAGTAGCCCTGTAGAAAAAAAGAGGAGGATTATTATTTAAAGAAAAAGAGAAAGAAAAAAAGACTTGGTGATTTCACAGATTCATTGCTCAGTCATGTTTGCTCAGGTCACAAATCTGAAAGTTCAGATCCTTCTCAGCATGCTGAAATCTGTAAAACCAGTGCTAGGACTTCACTGCTGCCTGTTTCAGCAGAGTACAGAGACTCCAGCCTACTCTTGCTCAACTTTACTTCATTTCTAGGGCAGTTCTTGCCTACGGAGGATAACTGGATAACTGGAGGATTTTTTTTTTTTAATTGATGAGTTTCCCTCTGTAGCAGACCACCAGAAAAGAATCAGGGTAGTACATCAGCTAGGGATTTCCCTGCGAACAGGTGAACCCAGTCCTCTAATAAGAGATGTCTTCTCCTGGCTTAGGAAACTCTGAAATGTGTAAATCACAGAATTGCAGAACCACAGGGGTTGAAAGATCATCTAGTCTAATTCCTATGCTAAAGCAGGGAGTAGGTTGCACAGGAAAGCATCCAGGTGGATTATGAATATCTCCAGATAAGGAGAGTCCACAACCTCTCTGAGCAACTTGTTTCAGTACTCTATCACTGTGAAGAGGTTCTTTCTCGTGTTCAGATGCAGTTTCCTGTGTTTCAGTTTGTACTCATTGCCCCTTAACCTGTTGCTGGGCACCAATGAAAGGAGCCTGGCCCCAATGTCTTGACAACAAGCCTTTAGATATAAATATCTAAGTATTAAGTATAAATATCTAAATATCTAAGTATTGGTGAGATCTCCTCTCACTCTTCTCCAGGCTGAACAGTCCCAGGTTTCTCAGTCCTTCCTCCTAAAAGGGATGGTCCCTAATCATATTTGTAGCTCTCCACTGGACAAGTTCCATGCCCTTCTTGAACTGGGGAGCCCAGAACTGGTCACAGTACTCCAGATGTGGCCTCAGCAGGGCAGATTAGAGTGGAAGAGAACCTCCACTGACTTATTGGCCATGCTCTTTTCAGTGCACTCCAGGATATCATTGGCCTTCTTGGCCACAAGGGCACACTGGTGGCTCATGGCCAACCTGTTGTCCACCAGGATACCCAGATCCTTCTCTGCAGATCTTCTTTCCAGCAGGTGAGCCCATAACCTGTACTGATGCATGCGGTTATTCCTCCCCTTGTGTAGGACACTGCACTTGCCCTGCTGAACCTCATAAGGTTTCCTCTCTGCCCAATTCTTCAGGCTGTCCAGATCTCGCTGAATGGATAGCACAGCCTTCTGGTGTGTCAGACACTCTTCTCAGCTTTGTATCATTGGCAAACTTGTTGAGGGCGCACTCTATCCTTTCATCCAGGTCACTGATGAAGATGCTGAACAATACTAGAACCTGTACTGACTCCTGAGGAACACCACTAATTGCAGGCTTCCTACTAGATTCTGCGCTGCTGATCACAAACCTCTGGGTTGCCAGTCAGTTAGTTTTCAATCCACCTCACTGTCTACTCATCTACCCCACAACTCCTAAGCTTACTTAAGAGAATATTATTAATGACAGTGCCAAAAGCCTTGCTGAAGGTACACCACATCCACTTTTCTCCTCTCATCTGTGCAGCCAGTGATGACACCATAGAAAGCTACCAGATTGGTCAAGCATGATATCCCCTTAGTGAATCCATGTGGATTATTCCTGATAACTTTCTTCCACTTTCTTGGAGATGACATCCAGAGTAAGTTGTTCTGTCATGTTCCCAGGGACAGTGGTGAGATGGACTGGCCTGTGGGTACTCCGTCTTGCTGTTTTTCAAGACTGCATCAACAATGGCTTTCTTCCAGGCTTCAGACACTTCCTCCATTCTCTAAGATTTTTCAAAGATAAGAATAGTTCAGCAGTCACTTCTGCCAGTTTCCTCAGAACTTGTAGTGCATCCCACTGGGGCCCAGGGATTTGTGTGCATCAATTATGTCGAGATGATCTCTATTCATATTCTTCTCAACCAAGGGGAATTTTTTTTTTTTTTTTTTTTTTTGGTCTAGACTCCCTCATTCTCTAGACCACCAGGGTCTGGGATGTCTGAGGGACAATCTTACCAGTAAAGACTGAAGCAAGGAAGGTGTTCAGCATCTCCATCTTCTCAGAATCACCTGTTAACAGGACATCCCCCTCATTAAGCAGTGGACTCACATCTTCCCTAGTACTTCTGTTGCTATTCATGTACACAAAGAAGTCCTTCTTGTTGTCCTTGATCACTCTCGCCAGTTTTAATTCCAAGTGAGCTTTAGCCTTCTTCGTTGCATCCTTGCAGACCCAGCCAATGAGCCCATATTCTTTACAAGTTCTTCCATGTTCTCTAAGCGTTCTTACATTTGAGGTTTTCCATGAGCTCCTTGCTCATTCATGCAGGTCTCCTGCTACATTTACTTGATTTCTCAGGGATGCAAAGATCTTGAGCTGGAAGGAAGTAGTGCTTCAGTGTTAACCAACTTTCTTGGGCACTCTTACCTTCTACTGTTCTAACCCATGGAATATCTCCAGGTATCTTGAAGAGGTCAAAGTTGGCTCTTCTGAAGTCCAACACTGCAATTCTACTTACTGCTTTGTTTCTTTCATGCAACATCCTGAACTCCACTATCTCATAGTTGCTGCTGCCAAGGCTGTCCCCAAACTACATATCCCCAACCAGTCCTTCTTTGTTTGTAAGAATGAAGCCCAACAGCATAACTCTCCTTGTTGGCTCCTATACCACCTGGACCTGGAAGTTATCCTCAACACATTTTAGGAGTCTTCTGGATTGTTTGCAGCCAGCCATTGCTGTTTTCCTAGTAGATGCCTGAGTGACTGAAGTCTCCCATCAGGATAAGAGCCTGAGAGTGCAATGCTTCTTGTAGCAAGAAGTCCTTGTCAACAAGCTCCCCTTGATCAGATAGGTTGTAGTAGATCGCAACCAACAGATGATCAGATAGGTTGTAGTAGACTGTGACCAACAGATGTCCTTTACTGGTCTAGTCTGTAATTTTTACTCACAAGCTATCATCATGATCATAGCTGTTTCTCAGAGGCAGCTCTTTGCAATCCATTCACTTCAAAACATAAAGGGCAACTATCCTGCTCCTCCTGCCATGTTTCTTCTAAAAACCTTGTAGACCTCAGTTGTATCATACCAGTTTTGTGACTCATCCCACCATTTTCTCATGATAGGAATTAGTTTGTAGTTTTCTCATTGCATTATTCCAGCTTCTCCCAAGCTGTGTGCATTGGTCTAGAGGCACTTCAACTGCATTACCTTCTTGGAGGAGCCCTTCCAGATTCCTTTGGGACATATTTGACGTTTTCCCTTGCGTCAGTTCCTAAAGCGTCAGTGTTGCTTGCCTCTCTTACTCAGAAGTACATCCCCTTCCCCCATCAAATCTAGTTTAAAGCTCTGCTAGTCAGTTCAGACAGCTTGCTGTCCTGAATGTTCTTTCCCAGCCTGGTCAATTTCATCCCATCCAATATTGACATCCCCGGTCTTTCAAAGGTACATCCAAGATCAAAGGTACACCCAAATTTTATCCATGCAGACAACCATTCAACGTCTTTCCAAGGGACAAAAAGTGTCTGTTAATATTTTGTAGTCTTCTTGTTGCAGCCTCATGTGATCTAACTTGAAGGAGTAGGAGCAGATAGTAATCCTCTCGCTTTATCAGACTTGGTAGTGTCTTCTTGATGTCACAAATGTGGGCGCCCAGTAGGCAACAAAACTCTCTACAGAGATTGTCTGAGTGGTAAATGGGTACCTCTCAGCAAGGAGTCCTCAGTAACTATGCACTCTTCAACTTTTTTTGGTGGTTGTGGTTCTAACTTTGGTCCTTGGTTGGATCAGTTTAATGCAGTTGTCCTTTCTTGGGTCTAGAGCTCAGTTTAAAACCTGTGCTGTGCTCTGGCGACTGGAAAGGTTGAGAGTGCTAGATTATCTTTTCTTTTAGAATAATCTCCTCAAGACAAGGCCTAAATTGATGTAAAGACCAGGGACTCTATGCTGAAGAAGCCAGTTCTCAAAAGCTAGAAATCTGCTCTCTGTAACAGCAGTGCATGTAGAGATGGTTGAAGGAATGCAGATTCTTACCTGGGCTTTCTTCCTGTGAGCCTCATGTACAGATCATACAGTATGGCAGGAGCCTTGTGACTAACAGTTATCCAGTACTGGTTTATTAAGTAGTTGGATGTCAAATGAGCGTTGGGTGTTCTGAAGGCCTGTTCCAGTGGGTTTCTTTTGAATGTGGACATGACATACTGCTCTGTAAAAGAACAGGCATTTTACTTAAAAGCAGGTACTCAGATGAGTTGGGTAGTCATACTGACATGCTGTAGTAAAGTCCAAATTATGGTGCTTAACATGTTTAACCTATAGTTCTGTGAACCATGTAACCAGGATTTGGACACTATGATCCTATAGCCCTTTACGCATTAGCACAATCACAGAATCATAGAACATCCTGAGTTGGAAGGGACCTACAAGGATCACTGGTTCCGCATCTTAGCTCTACACAGAACTATCCAAAAATCAAACAGTATTTCTCAGAGCATTGTCCAAATGCTCCTTGAACTCCAGCAAGCTTGGTGGTCTGACCATTGCTCCGGGGAGCCTGTTCCACTGCACAGTCACCCACTGTGTATTTGTTTTTCCTTACACTCTCCTGATGGCAGCTCCATACCATTCCATCTAGACTCATCACTATCACCAAAGAGAAGAGATAGGTGCCTGCCCTTCCAACTCCCCCTTATGAGGAAGCTGTAGGCTGTGATGAGGTCTCCCCTCAGTTTTCTCTTCTGTAGGGTGATCAAACCAAGGGACCTCAGCCACTCTTTAAATATCTTATGCTTTAGACCATCTTTACAACCCTTCTCTGGATGCTCTCTAATACCTTTATGTCCTTCTTATATTGTGGCATTACACACTACTTGAGATGAGGTCATACCAGTGCAAAGTAGAGATAACTCCCTTTATTACTTATTTAAAAAATATGCTGCATTTAGACTTAATACTGGCAACCCTAAACTTTCCTATCAAAACACAATAATTTAATGGAAGAAAAGCAGGCAGTTGTAGCCTTGAAGCATTTCAAACCAAGAAGCTACATTTCTGATTTTGCTTGTAGTAGACATAAAAAAACTGATAGTTTTAACATATCTTTAGATTATTCTCAGATCACTGAAAACAAACTTTGAACTATTGGCATAAAATAAAGATGACATTTTTTATTTCTTATAAAATTTCCAAAAGGACTATAGTTAATATTGCTGAGTCAGGAAGAAGCTGCTTATTTATTATATGTATATTGCAGTCCCACTCCTCAAAAGCCATCATTAAGGTTTTCCAAACGACATCTGACTAACATCATCAAGTACTGTAGCTTGCTCGTGAACTATGGATGTACAGAGGCAGCAAATTCTGTTGCATTATTAACTTGAAAAACTCCCAATAGGGTGGAAATTATTTCATTCACTTTGTATGGTAAAGTGCAAAGTATTCTGGGCCCAGCTCTTACAATGGTACAGAGCCACAGAAATGGCACCTAAATGGAACTAACTGGAGTATTTGCACATTGGAGAGGCTTAAGGGAACTACAGTAGTTGAATATAAGACTATCATTGTAGGGACTAACAAACAGACGGTGCTGCTCCTTTTGAGCACCAATGAACTAACTAAAGAATATGTCAATTTTTTTCACTTTTTTTTTTAAGTTGAACTATTTGCCCTCCAGTGAGTCTGAGAGTTATGGCAGCAATCTGTGCTCATATTATAGTTTACAGTCTAAGCTTATGTTACAAACAGAAAATCAGATTAGAATTTGAAAGTCACAAAAATATCCAGATCATCTTTAGATAAGCAGATTTCAGTCATATATTCAGACAGGCCTCACAAACACCTGCAGTCAGCTCATTAATGCAATTCAAGTAGTGATTTTTGCTTTTCTTGTACTAGGTGAAAGCAACTGGAGAAGACTTGATCTGGAGAAGACTTTAGTTACAAAGTTGAGACAACGAAGACTTAAAATAGTTCCATTTAATTTGACTGCAAGTTCATTATTAATTTTTTTCCCCATTATATGGCATTATGTGGCCAGTTCTTTTGAAACTCATTTTACATTTCACTAGATAGAACTGACTGACATCCTTTCTGTTTTATGTAGCCACACTGCAATGATGTGGTTATTTTGCAGACATTTTGTGGACTGTGATATGGAAATACCTGCAATGCTTTGCAGCATGTTCTCTCATTAACCTATATGAAAAGTAGAAGTATTAAAACTCTTTCCCTATCATCAGATAGAAATGAAATTTTCTAAAAGAAAACTTCAAATTTACCTTCTGCATTTCCAAGCATACTCACAGGCTACAGCAGTATATCCTGAACATGCCCTGGCAGACAGTATTTACCTCTAAACTCCACAGGTTTCTGCCTTAAGCCTGGGCAACCCTAGCTCGGCAGCAACAGGTGGGAACAAGGATTAGTTGTTTTTTTTTTAAAGAAGTGAGTTTATTTAATGTTAAGGTAATTGTGCTCAATATATAAAGAAACTGATTGAGAGAGAAACAGGTAGGTAAGAAAAAAGCTGCTTCCAAAAATCACTTGCCCAGTCAGAGGAGCCTTTCAGCATGCTGCAAGCACCCACAAAAACCTTGGTGAAAATGAATATATTGAGACCATGAACCTGCAGGAGGGCATCTGCAGAGGTGAAATGCAGCAAACAGCTGTGCAACTAGCTTTGGAAAGGGGAGGAGACACAGGCTGCTGATAAATGTGTCAGTAGCTTTGTCATAGAAGAGTGACATTTCTCAGTGACAGATTTAACAGGCAAACAATTCTATCCCCAGTGCTTATGTATCACGAGAGCAATCCCATGAACTCTGCTTCTTTTTCCCTCAAGGAAGTTTCTCTTAGAGACACTAAACAACAGTTTATGCTTAAGTTCTCACTTGCTTATCAACATTTAAGTTCTTCTAGTGTCATGGTTTTACGTTTTCTGGTTTTCAGTATTCCACATCAAAACATCATGTAGTGTACTGGAACTAAAGTGTTGATGCTCCAGCTCCATGTACCTATCCCTGTACATGACGGAAGTCATGGGATCTGACCCTTCCGGGGGGGGTCTCTTACTGCCTGGCAGCGGGTGCTGAAGGGTGCTTTCCTAACCGTTCCAAGCTTTTCAGGTTTGACTCAGTCTCTTATTTGATTTATTAGTCTCAATTTCAATTAGATCTTATTATATTGTGTTATTTCGTTTCCAATATCACAGTTAGTAAAATAGGTTTTCCTTCATAGATTGTTGCCACTGTTTTTTTTTTTCCCCCCTCCTTCCTTCCCATTTTGTGTGGGGCTGGGATGGAGGTAGAGGAGCAGGGGCCTAGTGCCCCATGTCACATGGAAAAGATTGATCTAGTTAACACTGTGACATCTAGTCTTCTTTGATCACTTCATTTCCTTGTGGAAATCTATCAGTTTCACAGAGAACAACTGATATTTTGGAATTGTGATAATTTTGATATTGTCTGTATGGCTCTGTCTCAATTCAAATCCTGATTTTAGTATGGCACAAATCAAGTTATCAGCTGTAAGTGGTTGTGAATATGTCCTCCTGGAATCACATTAAAGATGTTGCTGCCCTTACCTCTTTGCTTTTTTTTTTTTTTTTTTTTTTTACTTCTTTGGCCAGAATAGCAAGAAGGAACAAGTCAATCTTATATGCAGAAAGTGCAACTCTTGCCATGTCAGATGATTGGCCACGTTCAGAATTCACACAGATCAGCAACGCTTTTCACATTTTGGTTACATAATGCTTGTAGTGGAAAATGCAACTATTGTGAAGCAGCAATATTATCACAGAATGACTGAATTGCAGGGGTTGGAAGGGACCTTTAGAGATCATCGACTCCTACCTCCCTGCAAAGCTGGCTCCCTACAGCAGGTTACACAGGTAAGTGTCCAGGTGGGTCTTGAACATCTCCAGAGAAGGAGACTCCACAACCCCTCTAGACAGCCTGTTCCAGTGCTCCATCACCCTCACTGTGAAGTTCTTTTGTATACTTGTGCAGAACTTCATATGCTCCAGTTTATAGCCACTGTCTCCTCCCCACGGACTGCTGAAAAGAGGTTGTCCATGTCCCTTTGTCTCCCACATTTAAGATATTTGTAAACATTAATCAGATCCCCTCTCGGTTTTCTTTTCTGAAGGCTGAACAGACCCAGGTCACCTAGAAACTGACCAATTCCACCCTTATAGGGGAAATGGTCCAGGCCCTTTATTGTCTTTGTGGCTCTTCACAGAACTCTTTCCAGGAGATCCCAGTATTTTTTGTACCTGAGAGCCCAGAACTGGATACAGTACTCCAGGTGAGGCCTGACCAGGGTAGAGTAGAGGGGGAGGATCACCCTCCTTGACCTGCTGGCCATGCTCCTTTTAATGCACCCCAAGATGCCACTGGCCTTCTTGGCCACCAAGGGCACACTGCTGGCTTGTGGCCAACCTGTTTTCCACTAGGATTCTCAGGTCCTTCCCTGTAAGGCTTTCTTTGGCAGGTAACCTCTGAACCTGTACAGATACATGAGGTTAAAATTATGCTGTTCTCTTCATGTGAGAAGCATCTCTATAAAAAGCAGATACTGCTGAAAACTTAGAAGTCTGAAAGTCAAAAATGAAAGCAATTTTGTTTTAAAATAAACATAAGTGGGCAGTGAGGCCAGTCTCAGACTTACTGAAAGGAACTCAGGAAAATGCCAGTTTTGCGTAACATCAAACAGTTAATTCTACAGGCGTATTCTTTATGAACCTCCCACTGTCTGAACACAACTGCTTTATCTCCTAATTTTTGGAAAGGGCTCCAACTTCACAAGACTAAAAATGGCTTTTTATTCTAGAACCATTTGTATTTTGGAGAGAAAGTCAGACAAATGGACATTCTGAAACAGACAGGTCATATAGGCAAAAAAATGTGATCCAGAAACACTTCACCTCTAGGAACTACTAAAATGGGTTTAGGGAATGAGTGGAAGAGTGTGTGGAAGACAGCTTCCTTACACAGCTGGTACAAGTCTACCGGGGTGGTGCCCTGCTAGACCTGCTCTTCACTAACAGAGAAGGACTGGTGGGAGATGTGGAGGTTGGGGACTGTCTTGGTAAGAACAGTCATGAAATTGTGGAATTCTCTCTTCTTGGTGTTGTCATAAGGATGACTAGCAAATCTGCTATCTTGAACTTCAACAGGGTGGACTTTGACCTGTTCAGGGTGCTTGCAGTACGGGTCCCTTGGGAGTCACTCCTTATGGGTAAAGGGGTCCAGGAAGCCTGGATGCTCCTCAAGATGGAAGTCTTAAAGGTGCAAGAACAAGCTATTCCTTAATGCTGTAAGGTGAGTTGTAAGGGAAGACAACCGGTGTGGATGAACCAGGAACTATTGTTGAGACTTCGGAAGAAAAAGAAAGTCTTTGTCCTCTGGAAGAAAGGATAGGCCACTTGGGGAGATTACAAGGAAGTTGCTAAGCTATGCAGGGAGGAAGTTAGGAAGGCCAAAGTCCAACTTGAACTCAGGTTGGCCTCTGCAGTAAGAGACAATAAGAAATCCTTTTACAAACATATCAGTGGTAAGAGAAGAACCAAGGAGAATTTCCATTCTTTACTTGATGGATGCAGCAAATAAAGGGGAATGTGGTCACTGAAGATAAGGAGAAGGCTGAGGTCCCCAATGCCTTCTTTACATCTGCCTTTAGTAGACAGATCAGTTATCCTCTGGGCACTTTACGCAAGTCTGGGATGCTATGCAGAATACACCCCTGGTGATTCAGATGGAGACAGTTAGAGAGCTCCTCCTCCATCTGGACTTTCACAAGTCTGTGGGACCAGACAGGCTCAATCCTAGGGTGCTGAGGGAGCTGGTGGGGGTGATTGCCGAACCACTCTCTGCCATCTACCAGCACTCCTCGTTAACTGGAGAGGTCCCAGAGGATTGGAGGCTTGCCGATGTGATTCCCACCTAAAAAAAGGGCTGTAAGGAGGATCTGGGAAACTAAAGGCCTGTCAGCCTACCTCAGTACCAGGGAAAGTTATGGAGCAAATCATCTTGAGTGAGATCACACAGCACATGTGTGGCGTCCAGGGGATCAGGCCCAGCCAAGCACTGGTTCATGAAAGGCAAGTTGTGCTTGACCAACCTCATCTCCTTCTACAACTGGGTGACCTGACTGGTAGACAATGGAAAGACTGTTGATGTAGTCTATCTAGATTTCAGCAAAGCCTGTGACACGGTCTGTCACAGTATTCTCCTGGGAAAACTGGCTGCCCATGGCCTGGACAGGTGTACCCTTCTTTGGGTAAGGAACTGGCTAGAGGGCCGTGACCAATTGGTAGTGGTTGATGGAGTAAAGTCCAGCTGATGATCTGTTACAAGTGGTGTCCCCAAGGGGTCAGTACTGGGGCGCATCTTGTTTAATATCTTTATTGATGACCTAGATGAGGGGACTGAGTGTACCCTCAGTAAGTTTACAGATGACACCAAGCTGGGAGGTGGTGTTGATCTGCCTGAGGGTAGGGAGGCCCTTCAGAGGGATCTAAATAAGCTGGATCACTGGGCGGAGGTGAATAGGATGAGGTTCAACATGGCCAAGTGCCGGGTCCTACACTTTGGCCACAACAACCCCATGCAGTGCTATAGGCTTGGGGATGAGTAGCTGGATGACTGTGAAGGGGAAAGGGACCTGGGGGTGTTGGTTGATGCTCAGCTGAACGTGAACCAACAGTGTGCCCAGGTGGCCAAAGGACCAATGCCATCCTGGCCTGCATTGGAAATAGTGTGGCCAGCAGGAGCAGGGAGGTGATCATCTCCCTGCACTCAGCACTGGTGAGGCTGCATCTCAAGTACTGTGTTCAGTGTTGGGCCCCTCGCTACAAAAAAGACATTGAGGCCCTGGAACGTGTCCAGAGAAGGGCACTGAAACTGGTGAGGGGTCTGGAGCACAAGTCCTATGAGGAGCGGCTGAGGGAGCTGGGACTGTTTAGTCTGGAGAAGAGGAGGATCAAGGGAGACCTTATTTCACTCTACAACTTCCTGAAGGGAGGCTGTGATGAGGAGGGGTTTGGCCTCTTCTCCCAGGCAACACACAGGACCCAAGGAAATGGCCACAAGTTGTACCAGACAAGATTTAGATTAGACATAAGGAAAGACTCTCAGAGAGTGATCAGGCACTGGAATGGCCTGCCCAGGGAGGTGGTGGAGTCACCATCCCTGGCGGTGTTCAAGAGGCGTCTAGATGAGGAGCTAAGACATATGCTTTAGTAGCTTGTGGTAGCAATGATAATGGGAGGACTGTTTGACTAGATGATCTTGTAGGCCATTTCCAATCTTGTCATTCTATGATTCTGTGAATGTTTTTTCCCCTCCTACCATTGCACAAAAATGCAGCAGCAAATTCTAGAACTCAAAAGCATATTTAGCATAGGGAGAATCAGACAACTGTCTCTCATAGGTAGACTGCCAAGAATAAATTGAAATTAAATTTTCACACACTAAAGACCATTTTAGAGCATGCTTTAAGATTTACTTTTGAGCTGAAGTTGCGAAATGTACTTCATGCAGTCAGACTAATAAGACTTGCAGTGCAGCAAAGCAGAATTCACTTCTTTAGATTAATACTCAGTTGGCTGAGAACACTTTTGTAATTGTGGGGAGAATCACTGCAATAACAGACACTAATAATCCCAAGGAATAACATTATTTGTAAAAGAAATAGACATCATAATGTTCATTTTAGAAAAAGAGGTTTGTTTTCATCTGGAGTTATATGGGATAAGCCAGTCTGCAGTGGATGCTCGAACCCAAGCTCTCATCTAGACTTCTGTATTGCTCAAGAAAATTCTCTTCTAGTTCTTCCTCTCCACTCCCTTTGAGCTTATCATCTTTATACCCAACATGTTCTCATCTCAGCCTTTTCTGTTCCGTACCCACGGCATCCTCGGCTCACTCTAGATTCTAGATTCAATTACTCTGTTGGTTCTTTCCTTTCTTCCTTCCTATCCCAGCTGTGTTGTGTTTACCTATGATTCCTAAAGTTGGTGCTGGTGTCAGTCTCCCTAAGCAGGCAGTCCATGTTCTCCCTCCTACAGCTTCCAGGTTAGATCTGCACCAAAAATTGTTCACTCCTATGTCAGATGACACTCGTTCCACAGCCTGCATTCTAATCAGCTTCTAGGTTCACTCTTAACACCCTCCATATCCATGACCAGTCACAGACCCTGTTTTGGAGGGAGAAACCCAGCATCTGTAGTTTCAACCTGAAAGACGGAACATAAGCAGAGCTAAACAAAATTGGAAATGGGCTTTTGGAAGGGAAAAGGGTACATCTTGAGTAACTACCCCGTGTCTGAAAGAGGGACCTGACAGGTCTGCAGTGGCTGCACTACATAGTGGTAACTCTTAGTTCAGAGAGAGCACAGCTCTGAGAGGCCTATTGCAAGTTCATGCTGTAAAACAGACTACACAGAGAGAATAGTACAAAAAGTTTGAGAAAGTCTACATCGTATACAGAGGAAATTTCAGAACTGTGTGTATTTACCGAAAAGAAATTGATAGGAATTGAGAATTCAGACTGGATGGCTGCAGTTGTAACATCCTACTGTGACAAGCCTTTCCCAGACTCTTTTCTTGAACCATGAGACGTCTTTAAGGGCAGAATTTTACTCTGACATACTCCATGCAAATTCCTTTTCAAGACTGTGTACCTAATAATCTTCTGCAACCTGCTGATCTCAGTAAAAATGTGGATACAAGATGTAGTGGAAAAAATTCAGTGTCACCCACGAAGAAAATTTTGTCATCAGACTAATCACAAATCTAAACTGTTTATGTAAGTCTCTGCTGCACTCAGATTTTCATTGTAAAATTCAAGGTTATAAGCAAAGTAACCGAATAAGATCAATTACAAAGCATTTACATATCACTATTTTTTTCAGTAAAATTACACTGAAAATAGGTTACAAAGACAAACTTCAGGTGGTAATCTTATACTAGCCACTGCCCAAAGTTGCAGCCTGTAAGAAACTTTGCATTTGCTTCTAGTCCACTTAGCATGGGATTCAGCATGTCCTGCATTTACACGGGACAGTTAATTTTCTTCACAGTGTATGGTATGATGCTATGTATTAGGTTTATGAGAAAAACAATGATAACACATTGATGTTTTAGTTGTTGCTGAGCAGTGCTTTACAGAGACAAGTGTGTTTCAGTTTCTCAGCTTCTCGTAATATCCTGCCAGCAAGGGATCTGGGGGGAAGCATAAGGAGCTGGGAGGGAACAGGACTGGGACAACTGACATAAACCAACCGAAGGGATATTCCATACCATATGAAAGTATGTGAAAAAAAACTATAAAACTGAGGAGAGTTGGCCAGAGTGGCCACTTCGTGCAATTGCTTCATGCATCACTTCTTTTATAAATATAAATAAATAAATAAATGTGATTATTATTACTGTTATTTCTCTCTTCCTTTTCTGTCTTAGTGAATAGTTTTTATCTCAATGTAAAAGTTCTAAGTTTTTTTTTTCAATTCTCTCCCCCATCTGATTGGGAATGTGGGGAGTGAACAAAAGGTTGTGTATATTTAACTGCTTGTTACGTTAAATCACAACACTCCTGTAGAAAAGTCACAGAAATTCTGAATTTACAAGTTAAGAAGATTGGCTGCATTTCATGGTTTTATTCCACATCATTAACATAATGTAGTGCACTGGTGGTTAGAGAATTAATGCTCCAGTTCCGGGTATCTGTCCCAGAAGAGAAGAACTATATACCCCAAGGGAATTTGCATTCAGAAAGAAGATATAACCCCTGGCAAGGTCACTTGATGTCCCTTTTTTCCTTTTCAATTGTCAAGCTCTCCTCCCTGCTGCTTGACCCAACTGAACGTCTCGTCTCAGCATTACAGTAAGACCTTCGGCTCTTGGACATCATCTATTAGCTTTCTCATCATTTAATAGGACCAATTCTAATTATATTGTATTATATTGTATCATATCTTGCATTCCGATATCTTATTTATCTTATATCTTCCTCAGATTGCTGCCACTGTTATTTTTGGAGCCCATGTCTCTATCCTTTTTCGCTTATTCCCTTTTCTTGAGGCAGATCTGTGGGTCCTTCTGCCCCGCTAGTCACGGAACCTTGCTGAACCAGCCTGTAAACACTGACACTGCATTTTCTAACAATCTGTGAAGCTTCTCCTGTCTTCTCAGACTGTGAAAAACCACAGCATTACACCTCTCTTTAAAAAAATTGTCAGGAACCTGGAATTTTCTCAAAGCACAGCCAATTCTGGACATCTTTGCTGGTAGACCATTTGATCAAATCTCATAGCAGGACAATAGTAATGTTTTCAGACTTGTCTTATTCTGAAAATGCAGTTGTGGTCTGTTTCCCTGCTGACTTAAAGTTTGCCTGTTAAAAAATGGAAAGCAAAGGCTGAGAGAAATATCACTGTACTCACCAGCATCCTGTATTTTAAGTGCAAAAATGCAAATAATGGTATAATAGAGGCAAATCAGGCCCTATACATCTCTCTATCAGTGTATTAATTGTATATAGTATTTTGCAGTACACAGCTAGGCCAAATTCTGCTACTTAGCTTCTGTGTCAGTCTTCCACTGAAATGGTGTCAGGATTTGTCTCCCTTTCTTTCATGCCTGCCTTAGAAGCACATCCACTTGAAGAAGAGCCACGAAAATCACTCAAATTCTCTCACTGGCAACATTTACTATCAAAAGGCATATTTATCATTTCAAGCTTTCGCTTCTCAGGTATCTATAATGATATCTATTAAAACTATTCTGCAAAGAGTGAAGAAGAAAAGCTACTCTCTCAATATTCTTGTCTTCTGATTCTGAAAGTTAGAGCTTCCTTTATAAGGATATAAGATCAGATCTCAAGGTTCCCCGTGTGATTTCAAAGCACCCCCTAAAAAACATCCTAAATCCAACAACCCCCAGCAATCAGAAAAGGAAGATTACCTCTTACAGCTATGTAGAGTTTCTTCTTCGAGAACCAAGGGACTGGTTCTCTATTCATTTTTCCATCATGTTAATATCTCAGTTCAGCAAGCATGTACTCTGTGGGGCTCTTACATGATTACTCTCACAATGAAAATCAAATAAATACTTTCCTGAGCTGAATGCTCATCACTGGGAACTTTTGCTCCCAGGATCCTCACTAGCTAGAATCGGGCCTCTCACATACAGTTTGAATGACAGAAGTTGAATGTTACTTAAATGTAGGAAAGCACGTTTTCAAAGCTTGGCCAAGTAATGCTTTTGGTAGTTGACATAATTCTGGTTTTAAATAGATCTTACCCATTTCTCCCCAGAAGAAAGGATTGATTCCGCCAGTTGTACAGTTATACACCAACATGTTTTTTGGTCTGGAAAAGAGAAAAGTATTACTTTCACATGTGAAGAAAAGCACCCAAAGATGTATTAATGGAGCATGAACACTAACAGCCCAAGAAACAATAGTATTAGCTCATTAAAAAAATGCAGAGGAAGTCATTTTTCACTATGAAAACTATGAAACTACAGTTTAAATTGTGAAGTTTTAAAAAGATTCATTCAGATAGTGGAGAGCAAATGAAGCTGTTAAAAACAGATGAGTCTTAGGATTAATCAGCCATAGCTGATCACTTACAAAAATTATTAAATCAATAAGGAAAACATGCATACACAATTGTAAGATTTTTTTTTAAGTTTCTTTTAGCATACTGTAAATAACTAGCCCAAGCCAACATCACTAACATACTGTGTATTTTCCAATAATTTACTTAATACATATGATCTGTACTGCTTTTAAACTCCATTTGTCAAGGTGATGATTAAAAGTCAATCGATTTCAACAACATTCTCATTTTAATACCAAATAAAGCTTTCCTGTTTTTTGTGTGTGGAACTAAGCACAGATCATGGAGTTTTATGATACAGGAGAAGGATTAGTCAAACAGATTTTTTGATCTAAATCTCCTTTGCCAATGGTGCAAGAAACACTATGAATACAGCAGTTTTTTACTCTACATTAGCAGCTTCAGCCAATATGCTAAAAGAGATGAGATGTAGCCTTGAAGAGGACTCAGCAGTTCATTTCTTTCTAGGTTGTCTGTGGTGCCCATAGCCTGGATGTGCTGACTATGAGGAAACTTTCTTTTCAAAACTTCTGTGAATGAATATACCAGGAGACAAAACCCCTGAAACAGGAAATCTCACACATTATCACTTGACAACTGCATTTGGCTACTGCACAGATTTATATATATATTTTTAATTAATGCTTTGAAATCACATCATTTAATTGTTTATTATTACTTGAACTATAGTAGACTTCTAGGGATGGTTAAGACTAACAGACATATTGGGCTCTGAAATTATGGTCTATAACTTTGAATTACTAAGTAGAAATGCAATGATGTCTTAAACATAAGAATAAACGATAGTGCTTTCTGTGCATTTCTGGATTGTAGAACTCAGTATTCACAACTTGTGCATGACTAAATCCATAATATGTGACCACACAGAAAGGCAGATAGTGCTGAGTCACACAATGGTCTGATATAAACTGTGCTGATGCGAAAGCACAGATATTCACTCACAACAGTGGGTACAGGCTCATTAAAGATGAATAAAGAAGATTTTTGCATCTTTCCAGCATCCAGTGAGGAGGATCTATCTTCTGATGTTTTTCCATTCTCTACACTCCAGATGAGTGAGTATTGTTGGTCAAGTGTAGGGTTTTGTAGAGTTTCTACACTATGTAGTGCAGATTGCAATTCTCTGCTAAGATTCAGAATCTAATTTCTTCTAGTAATGAATGTCATCTGCCCTGAAGGACACTGACTTTCTAATTAGATGATTTAAGAGAAGAAAATTAAAGCTATACACACTACCCTTTGTGACAGCATTTACATGTGAAACTCAGTGAAAACAAATTCACGGTAGGCTCAAGTTATTATGTTTTGTCTTACAACTTACTAACCTTGGGGTCTTGCCCAGCAAGACAAAGCTTTAAATCAAGTTCTGCAACTGCTCATTTAGACTAACAAATATTTGCTCTGGATCAAAATTAAAAAACATGTGTCTTTTGCCAATAAACTCTTAGAAATAATGGCATTTCTCTGACCATAGCCAGACCCAGGATGTCTATGGTGCTGAGAAACTTTTCAGCACATGCTTTTCTTCTTCTTCACTTTTTTTGGACAATATGTAACCGTCAGTCTAGAGGCTTTAATGGGCATGTGTGCAGATCTTAAAACCCTTCTCGATGAAGCAAAGAATAGGGGATTTTATATCATCTTCCCTATCATATGAGCCTTCAATATATTTGAGCTATATTTTTCAATGAAAATATGCAGAGCATTTTTACCAAGAAAACTTTAGAATCTAACTGAAAAGCAACTCAATATAGCTGCATGAGAAAGGAGGCAAAAAAAAGGCTACTAAGATATTGCAGTAAAGATTCTAAACTTCATAAAAGTAACTTCCAAGAGGGACCTGTCAAGTGAGCTTACATTTTACTGAGAAACAAGTATGGCCTGTAGATTTACAGGTTTCCTAACACTAAAATCTGCCTTACGTACTTCCACTCTGCTCCTCATCTTTGCCAGCTGCGGGCAAGGAAATGTGAACCAGATAAAGAATCAACATGGCTCTTGCACAGGCTTTCAGTTAGCTTCTCTTTAGGTTCTCTTTAAAGACCAGAGCCAAGCAATATATGCTCCAGCCTGGCAGAAACAGGAGTGCCTTCCCACCTGTGCACAGCAGTGTACCACCCAGCCGCAAGGGTGAGGTTGATGACAACGTCAACTGGAATCATATCAGCCACCGCTTCATTATTAGCAATGACGGTCCTTAGAATCCCCTTTCCCGCCTGTGAGACAAAGGAAAGCAGTCACTGACAGTGAGCTACTGCAAGATTTCATTGGCTTAGAGCATGGGCAGACCTTAACTTCAGCATTTTTCAAGTCCAGCACCTGCTACAGAAGCTGGCTGGTTTCTGTTAAAACAAACATGGATCTCATGTGCATCTCACTGTTCAGTATTTTCAGAGAAAGCCTGAATCATGATAACATGTGCTGCACATAATGAGAAAAGCAATGACTTTTAGTTAACTCAATGTAAAAGGAATGCACTCAATGTAAAATTGAATAGACCGAAATAAAATTCCCACTGAAGTTTCATTTTCTTAAATGAACCAGGCAGACAGAGGTCTGAATGTCTTTTAGAGATAGTAGTTGCTTTGGAAATGACACAGCATTTTTAAGTTTACTACTTTCCTTTGGATATATTCATACTTTACTCTTTTCCAAAGCTCTACCTGTTACAGACAAATACACATTTAAGAAATGGCCTATGCCCTGAAGGTTTAAACTGCTTCCCAGTTTAAAATGAAACTCAGGAAATTAATATGGAAAATACAAAAGAGAAAAGGCAAGAACAGTAAGAATTTGCTTTTGCCAGAAGTGCATTTGTCAGGGGCTAGCTCCCCAAAATACGTATTTTTAAACTGAATGCTTATAAAGGAGTTTCCCTAATGACCAATTAGTTTTTGGAGGTTCCACAGGAGTGACATGGCTAGGAGAGACTCACAGGAACAGATGGAAATGTGGCAGCCTTAATCAAACAGGACAATTTGGAAATAAAGAAAATGTGTGACAAAATGACAGAATACTGAACAAAGCAATTTAAAAAAAAAATTTCAACAGCAAAATAAAGGTTGCATTTATCTAGTACATGGGAAATAAAGTGTGATTGAGTTAGATGTAAAAACTGAAAACCTACTGAAATAAGCTATGAGGATAAGAGTACTAGTGAAGAAAAGAAGTAAAAAATTTCTAATAATTTAGTTCAGTGTTAATTTGAGGGAGATACACAAGTAAAAGGACTGATGATATGCTCTACAGATCCAAAAATATTTGTAAAAATCAGGGCAGAGGAAATTTTATAGCAGTTCTTTCTTTTTTTTTTCCCAACCTAACTCTTGCAAGTTAGGTTTCACCATGGAACCTGAAAATTTCCTGTTTAATCATGAAATAGTTCTCCAGCTCTGAAAGATCAAGTTTTACTACTAAAACTAAATTGGAAGTGCCTGATTGTGAAAAACAAGTCCCCTGAAATCTAATTGAAAAGAAAGGTGTGATGAAAATACATCTAAGGCCTGATATTACCTTGTAAATCATATGTCATTTTTGACTGGACTGTAATAGAGTCCATCACATCCCCTGTTTGGGAGGTGTTCACTTCTGCTGTACTAACCCAAACCACAGTTATGCTTAGACATTAAAACTTTAACCTGCAACATGACTATGATTGTACTTTTGTTGTTACTGTTCCTACTGCTGTCTTTTCAAGGGAAACTGCAAGCAATAAAAAAGACCCAAAGCAGCCAGTCAAGCCTTGCTGTAAATTTTCAGCTGCTGTGAATATATGTCCACTAGAGAACACTGTGTGATCAATTATCCCATTTTAATAGGCAGACTAAAGACCTTTCTGAGGTCAGGATTCAAAACCATTAAGTTTGATGGATGTGCTGCAAACATCTACATTCTACAGCATATGATGATTATATACACACGAATGAATTGGACATTTAGTATACTGTGTATGTAGTACAGAGTTTAATGTTGTAAATTACTTTCAACATTGGAAAGCTTGTAATTTCTTTATCAGATCAGCTTGATTTCTGTTAGTTCTTGCTGACTTTTTTTCCTCTTTAGTGAGATGGAAAGTCAAGAAATTGAGATTCTGTTACATGATTCAATCTCTGCCACTTGTGAATTATACCTATTTTCAGGGATGCATTTTATGCCACTTCTCACAAAATTTTCCAAAACCCTGAAAACTACAATTCACAATTAGTGAACCAGCTACATGCATACTCTATCAAAATGTCCTTTTCTGAGTGTAGCTTAGATGTTATTTGCCATGGGCATGTGGATTTGTGACAGAAGCATGACGTCTTTCAACCAGATTCAGGAAGTTTCTATAACCTTTTTTGCACACAGTTTCCCAAAGGGGCTTTAGAGTGTTTTTAGTAGCTAACTCCACTTTAAAAGAACATTAAATAGTAACCAGACATACCGCAACAAATATGCCACTCGTCCCATTGAAGCTGTCAATCCAACCCTGCAAAAAAAGGATGGTAGGTTGCTTATACAGGTTTCAAAATGCTGAAAGGGCTATAGTGCTAAGGTGTAGATAGAGAAGGAATGAGAAAATAGTTAAGACAGCTACCAACCCATCTGGAACAGTTGTCAGGAAGCTAACCAGAATGAAAGTATGCTTTGCATGATACCTCATACTATCTACAGTTTACCCATCAATAACACAACCAAACCATGTTTTTAGAAACCACTCCTTTCCTAAAGTAACTTGGCTACAGAAATAAACTCTGGCTTTGAAGCCACTACAGTGTCTTGGTGCTGTCATACTTAATAAAAATGATCAGCATGTTGTGTATCCAATAACACACAGATGCCACTGAGAGCAGTCCGATTACTTCAACTAATTTCTAAAGTAAGGAAGAAAAGATACCACTCCACTTTTGAATCCCATCTTACTCCAAGCCAGAGAAACTTCCCCTTGAGAGACAGAAATAAAAGCAGTGAAAGGCTGCATGACCCAAGGTGATTTATGATGCCTAGCAGAATTAATTCCATCTTTCTGAGATGAAGAGTTTGTCCCAGAGTCTTGGCTGCATATCAACCATCTCTGGCACACTTCAAGCTCTATGAAAGGCGAAGGTGACTTTATGTTGCCTTTCTAATTTGGCTGCAATATTAGGCTATATTTAGCCTAGTGAGTTGTTTCAGTCCAAAAGTACACCTGCATTTAATTGCTGTGTGGCTGACACATTTTGTCTGTGACAGGCTCATAAAGTGTGAATCCAGTGAATTCAACAACTACTGAAGTAAGACAAAAATACTAGTAGCTGAACATGACTTGCGTGCTTATCAGGACCACATTAATAGGATGGATAGATCATGGAAAGACTTGAACCAGAATGCATCAGGATTGTTCTAACAGGTGTTATACCAACCAGCATAGAAGCTCTCCTGTGTGGCTGCCTGGGCACTATCCTCTGCATATAAGATTGTAAATTGCAAGTCCAGCATCTTGCATCAATGCTATTCTATCTTTTTGTTTTAAATATGTTCCTTTCCACTGACAGATAAAAGTATTTCCAGAAGATGTTGAAGACTTGATGTTCTACTTCAGCATAGGTCCCCTATCTCTCCCACATGCTTTCCTTAAACTGGGGCATTTGTTTCTCAAGAGGATACTTCCAGAGTTTATGCAGCTGCATTAAAGTATTCTCAGTAGGGAATCGCTGTGGATTAATGCTTACTGGAAAAGGCTCGTGCCAACTAGCTCCCACGATGGACGGCCTGATGATAGCAATGTTCAAATTTCCTTTCTCTTGCTGAATTAGGTATTCGGACAAGGCTTTGGTGTAGGTGTAAGTGTTGGGCCAGTCCCCAAGAAGCTTGGGTGTAATGTCTTGAATGATAGATTCATCCAACCACCTATAAAAAACAAGAAGAAGGTTGTATATGCAGGTAAAAAGACAAAAAGATCAGTTAAGACAGGAATCCTCTCCTGGAACAAAGGATAAGTAAGTCAAAGCCATATAACACAAAACAAGAAGTGACAGGATTTGGATTTAGTTTAATAGCTCTGTAGGTTACTTTTGTCTAGGAAGTACAAAATCATTCTGTTGAACATCCTGCTGGGATGTCCAGCTGAGCTACAGATGTCTATACTATTTCATTGTAAAGTAATCTCATTTGCTTTATGTTTCTCTGCAGTCTGTTTTCTAGCTGTATGGGTTACATTTAGTCTGATGGAGTTTTCCGGCCTGGTACTCTGGCTAGATTATCAGTCATGCTCAGTCATCAGAGTCTGTATATACACCCATGTATAATACAGGATATTCTTGGTAACCTTGAGTTACTAAGCTGAAAAGATTTCAAAAGTTGTAATTGTGTACTGCAGTGATAATATTCCACTTGCACGATTTACAGTGTTAGATGTTCCTTTCTACTGGTTTTCCACTGGCTTGTTCACACAGAAAATTAGGAAACTGTCGGTGTTAGCTACTTTTAATAGAAAAAAGAAAAAAAAAAAAACAACAAACATGACATCCACCAAGTAATCTTAATAAGGTATTCAGATAGTGATGTATACAACTTTAAAAATGTGGCCCTTACCACTGCAGTACTGCAGTGAGAATCTAAGAGTCAAAGGCTTCTTCCTGGCACACCAGCAGTGCTTCCCTGGTCCTGCCAGAATTACAGGAACTGGCTGTGCTTCCAGAGCCCTCACACACTGCTGCCAATCCAGGACAGATTTTCAACAGTCTGATGCTGCACCACAGAATCAAAGATTAACTCCCATAATCCAATTTGTAATTAAGTCAATGGACTTAAAGTTCAGACTAACTGCATGTACTTTTCACAGGGGCACTGCAAGGATACTGTTGACTGAAGATCCTCACTTCACCCCTCCTTATCTTAAAATTCAGAAAGGAATGAGGTGGAGATGGTCATGCCTGGAAAATTACTTGATCACATCAATTTGGAAGTGCAAATACCTGATCATGGCATAGTGCTTTTCCAATAGCTCTGACTATATACAGCTTACTATACTGCATCCAGATTTCTGCGTGAGAAAACACTGAATCACTGGAACTGTCAAACAGTGTGCAAAGAAGGGTTGATTTCAGCCAATCTCTAAGTTTTAGAACTAGTTAAAAATAATCTGTTATTTTTAGCATCAAACTTATACAACTGAAAAAAAACACCAACCTCTGCAGGCACAAATATTTTCCTTTGAAACCATTATTCCCATATTTCAGAAATAAGGCAGAAAAATTGTATGAGCACAAGAAAAGTTAAACTAAACAGGGGCTATAAGTAGCACACAATACTGACTCAATTTAAAAAGCCTGTTTAGACAATCACAGCCTCTTCAGGGCCACAGCTAAACTGACATTGTCTGAATCTGTCAAGTAATTAATTAACTGTCTTCCAAAAGGAGAAATCTATTTCTGCAGTGCCTGGAGGAAGACTAGAATGATTCAGGAGCTCAGATAGAGCTGAATATGAGGTCATTTTTTTTTTTTTTTGTATAAATACGTATACACATTTAAAACAAGACATACAGGTTAGCAGTTCTCAGAAAGCAAAGACAGGTGTAGAAGAAGCAATTCCCCCTTTCCTTCATCCTTCCAGACAAGCTTCTGCATTACTTTAAGTGTTCACCCGTAGGAGCACGCTTCTTCATGCCCCAAGAGCACTGTCCTACCAGGTGATATGATCTGCCAGCACTGCAATCACAGAAGCACTGAGCTGACAGTTCAGCAAGGCAAACTGTTTCCAGTACTTCAGTGACCTGCTTTGAAGAATCTGAAATTCTAAATCATAAAGCAACTGTTTTTGCTCACTGCTGCAATTGCTCCATAGAAAAAAAGAAATGCTAATGAAAAAGTAAGTAGCCTCTTCTTCCACCACAAACATGCACTAAATAACTCTATCATAGGAAAACACAGTTTACTGTGTTAATCACTTTCCATTAATAAGATACTGTCTTGTAAGCAGTGACAGACCTACCATTTTCTGCAATAACAATAACAGTTTTATTTCAGCCCACACTTCACTGTGTGCTGTGTTCCTTACCTCAGCATACCCTTCAAAGCTGATTTCCGTCAGCTTCAGATTAAGGCAAACCTTGCTTGATGTGTCAGATTATATGTTTCCCCTGTTGGCCTGGCAGCACTTAGAAGAATGACTTCTGGTTTGCTCAGATTAAGCCTGAAGTTTTACATGCAGGTAAAGTATCAAAATATAAGAAAGCAGGGATATAATAGCAGCAAAAGAACAGAAAAAGTAATAGTTGGAATTCTATATGGATTTCACCTGAATACAAAATCATAAGTAGATGCCAATTGTACGGCCAAAAATAACACCAAACTTAGTCCAGTTGTGGGATCACAGTTTTTGATGCATTCTCTTCTACTTGAACTTTCACAATGAGTTAAAAATTCACACTGCACAGAACTTGTTCTGTACTGCCCTTCTCTTCCTTATCTTACCTCCTAACATCCCAGGGAGCTTTCTGCTTCCTGCTCCTCCATGCATCTCCCCCACACATTGCCTTTGATTTTCAGTTCAATTTCTAAATCAATTACCCTGAGACAGTTATTTTCACTGAGGTCCACCTTAATTCAATGTCTTTGAGGGCTCTGGTTGTCTTCACTGTGAAGCATTATACTTGCACCTGCAAACACTGTAAAGAAACAGATACTATCCTAGCTGAGGGCATGCTATGAATTTTATCTCAGTATAAGTACCAGAAGGTGGTGAACTTCTGGAGTAAGAACACAGAAAAAACTGTAAAACTAATTGAAAATCCAAGCAAAAAAGGAAAAAAGTCTCTTATATGTTATATGGCTAAGAAACAACAACCAAACATTCTACCAAGAAAAACACATTGAAGGACTTATTTGAGACTCCAACCTCTGTCACACAACCTGTCTTTTAAATGTCTTTCTCTCTGCTGTGTATACAAACTACAATAAATTAATTCTTACTATCTTATCTGAAGCAGCTGAAGTAGCAACCTCTGGGTTAGCTAGGCACTTCTACATGTTAAAGATTAATGTTCAGACTGCTTTGCTGGAGTCTTTTTATCTGAGCCATCAACACTAATTGTTTCTGAAGTCACAAGTGATGGTAAGCTTTTAGGAGCAGTGATATATAATATTGACAGTGATGAACTCCATTGGACATTATAAAACTGAGTCACTGGGCAAAAAGTTGCAGCTGAGCTTCCCGGCAGATAAATGTAAGGTAATGTATTTAGGAAAAAGCAGGCTAAACTGTTCTTACAGGTTGCTGAACTCAGGGTTGGCAGCTACCATTCAGCAAGAGCTCTCGGGAACACAGCTGAGAGTTCCATGTCAGCCTGGAAAGGGCAAATGCTGCATATACTCCCATGCTATAACTTCATGACATGAAATGAAACTGTGAGGATGGCAGTTTGAAACAAATAAAAGAAAGCGCATCTTCACACTGTAGTTAGTAAAATTCTAGAACTTATTACTACAGAGGAGTTGCAGAAGCAGAGTACCAGAAATTTCAAAAAGGGATCAAAAAAATTCATGAATTCAAAAATGGAATTAAAAATAATGGGATGTAACACCCTTCTTGAAATGAGGAGTGTTACTTCAGATTATAATGAGCTTGCTGCCCAGAACACCAATGGTATCTTGGACTACACCAGAAGAGGGGTGTCAGCAGCACAATGGAGGTGATTGTCTCTCTCTACTCTGCCCTCATGAGGCCCCATCTGGAGTACTGCATCTAGGTCTGCAGCTCCCAACACAAGGAAAGATTCCAGGCTTTTGGAGAGGATCCAAAAGGGCCACAAACATCATCAGAGGGCTGGAGCACTTCTTCCATGAAGACAGGCTGAAGAAGCTGGGTTTGTTCAGTCTGGAGGAGAGAAAGCTGCAGGGATGCCTCATTACAGCCTTCCAATATTTAAAGGGAGATTATAAACGGGAAGAAAACCAGCTTTTTACATGGGTAGATACTGACAGGACAAAGGGGAACATGGCAGGGGGATTGGAACCTGATGATCCTTGAAGTCTCTTATAACCCAAGTGATTCTGTGATTCTGTGATTCATTGGTTCTGGTTTCTGGAAGACTACAAGGGGAATGCATCACTAAGAGTGTCCAGGCCTGTGCAGTTACCTTGAAAGCTTTGCCACTGTTGAGAGCAATATAGTGGGCCAGACAGTCCAACACTAATGTAGTAAGGCATTTCTTACATATTTATCATGCTCTTTTAAATGACAAATAATTATTAACTGGAAAAAAACACATCCAAGACCAGGCTTACTGGAAGAACTGAAAAAGAAAACACTGATTTTTACTAAGTTTTCTCGAGTAGCACTTTGTGACATTATTTCTTTTGGCCAGAATCGAGAAGAAAGAATTTATACCAGCTCTCTGCGTTCGTAGTTCATAGGTTAGTTGCTTATATCACACAGATGGAATAACACTGTTAAATAAATGAAAACAAAGTTACAACTGTAGGAAAATTTTAAAGATAAGGCTTCCTGAGACTTTTATCAGCAGATTTTGTTATTTTTAGTAATTATTCTTCATTTTGTCAAATTAAATTAAACATGCCTTTTTGTTGTTTCATCAAATTCCCAAATATTCACTGTGATTGAACTGTGGTTCTCAACACAGAACAGTCCTGCTTCTGTGGAAGGCCTAGCAGCTTGTTTGAAGAGAGTTACCCTGTGGAAAGTAGCCCTTATGGGGTGAGCCCTTGTGAGGTTTGTATCTCTTGGCAACATTTCCAAATTGTTTCTAAAACAACCTGTTTCTGACTAATATCTGTATAGCCCTGTTTAGCACAGCAGAATTCTTGAACTATGTAGAAACAATGTTGAGAATCTGGAGAGAGAAAAAAGTGATTATAAAGTATACAAAAACTTTCAGATCTCACTAAGGTAGTAACAGGGCTGAGCATTGCAGAAAAAAAGCAGCACAACTTCATTCCTGGTAGCAATGCACTCATGCATAATTTAGTGCTGGACTCTAATGAAATCACTATGTCTTTTTAAAAATGGTGTGTGAAAAAATGTAGGAGTAAGTGAAATGACAGACTTATCAAGTATGTTTTATGTTGCTTTATAATTCTTTTGTATTTGGGAAGGTATTGGTAAACTCAACCAAATGATGTTGTTTCTACTTACTCTACTAAATCAAAAAGCTTCTTGGGTTCAGCTGGAGGTGGGTAGATGATTTCATCTATGCATTTCCGCACACAGTTTGCATAGGCAGTGGAGATGTGGATGAAAGCTTCCAGCTTCTGCATCTGCTGGGCCAGTTCTAGAAGCCTCTGTGTGCCCATTGCGTTCAGTTGCAAGGCATGCCTAAAGAGGGCAGGGAAAGAAACAAAATGCATTTCACTGGGAAGAATTTATCAAATCCAAACCCTTCTTCCTGACAAATAAAAAAAATATGGGAAGGAGTCACAGGTAACAACACATTTGACCAGAATGCATTCAAACAAAATCATTGTAAATGGCATAGTAGCTTGACAGCTGCTGGTCACAAGGCTGATCTTTTCATTCATAATGTGGTTCTATTTGTTCTCAAAGTTGTTTTTCTAAACTCTGGTCACATTCTTTATCACCTCTGAGGGCTGACCTAGGCTTCTTTATGGTTTTACCAGTTTGTATATAGCATGTGCTCCCACTGCACTGAAAAGAGTTGAAAGCATCGAACAGCAACATCTAAAATAACCTTCAGAGAGATCCACTGATCTAGCCACAGGATGCAACTGAAATATTTTTACTCAGTTTGAAGGTTCACAGGTAACATTTCAGTAACTTGTCTAAATCTGAAATACTATTTGCACCTTCTCTTGGAACAAGTATTTTCAATATACATGACCACTGAGTTGTTGTAATCTCTTTGGTCTGCACTCAGCTTTCTCCTTAGGTGACCACTGTTAAACTGAACACATGTGAGGGTTCAGCAAAGGGTCCTTAGGCCCAGAAATACAGGTTGCTACTGAAAGAGGCTAAAATGAGAGATAAATTCTCAAGGAATGGGGAAATGATTGATAAAAATAAGAGAGAAACCATCCTGGCTAACACGTCTGACCTTGAAGGATCCACACTGCATACTTTCTATATCTCAGTGAAGAAACATTCAACTTTGTTGCATTTTCCCATACAGAATGGAAAAGGCTAAGGAATTTGCAATTTGTTCAGCCCTGAATTAGACGGTTTCAACAAAACAAACATAAGAGACTATGAATAATGTTGTCCAGTAAAAGGTACGTTAAAGAAATTAGAAAGTCACTGAAGTGAAACTGTAAATAGTCCAGATGAATGAAAGCAGAAGCTAAGGGTATGATTAATGTGTGGATCACAATATGTCAACCCAGAGATACCAATTTTAATAACATGTTGCTATTAAGGAACAGTATTTTGTATAGATTTTTATTTTCTCCCCACTTGTCCCTCTTGTAGAATATTTCTACTTTAGTTTCCTTTCACATTAAAGTTGCTTTTTCATTTCTATTGCACTGTAATCCTTCTAAGATGGGATGAATAGAATTGCACTCAAAGTGCAGACTCAGCATGAATTCCTAAACACCGGAAATAATTCCTTTATCCTTGTATGGGAATATTATCTGTGGCTCTTTAGTTTTTCTATTTATATTAAAACTGCATCTACTAATATTTCAATATAACACAGTTTCTCAGATTTCTGCCCTCAATAACTGCATCTGGAGAATTCCCTAATTCCTCCATACTGATGCCAATAATTCATTTAGTCACTGCTTTTCTAGTATCTTGATAACACTGCCTTTGTATCATACTGAACTTGCTAGACTTCTCATTCAAACAAGACTCATTTCCGTCTAACATCTTCACACTTTTTGTCATTCAATCATAGTGAATTTTTCTTGTTCTCATATGGAGATTTTGACAGATCAGATACAATCAGTCTTTAGATAGCCTTTGCACTGCCTCAAAGCAGAGGACTATTTAAGCTTTTTCTTTTAATTTCCTTCTAGCTATCTCCCTTATTAAAGTTGTAGTTTCTCCTTGATGTTATATGTCACTGTGGTATATTTTTGTAGTATAATCATTCCTCTATCAATTCAAGAACATTTATGGATATTAATGCAGTATAGTGCTTTGCTTGTTACAGCTTGAAATGCTTTTATAAATGGAATTGCTTCCTTTCTGCTGGACGCTCTAATTAGTTGCAAAAAGCAGCTATTTATGGTGGACAGGGTGGCTATCTATTTAGATTGCAAAGGAGCAAATGAAGACAGAATATCAATAATTGTGCTTTCTATTCTCATGACTCTAGGATTTTTCATAAAACTGGGAAGATCTGGCAATCCAGATCAGCCACCTCAGCTTGCTGATCTAAATTATTTGCACAGAAGCACTTATATATCCCATTTATTATGCTTATTTCTTCTGTTCTTTTTTAATGGAAAGCCATCTCTGAAAAGGCTGTCCCAAGGGAGCTGTTTCAGAAATCGTGCATTTATTTTGAACAGTTAATTACTCTGAATATTGGGTATTTTAAATCTTGTGAAAGGCTTTTTGTTAAACATAATCTTATTTCCCTCTTCAGTTATTCATTGACAAAGAAAGGCCATTAACATTAACTAGCTTTAGAGATACACATAACACAATTTCGTTTCAAGCTGTCTCCAGCTAGTTCTGCCAGAGCATTTCCCTTGTTGATCTAGAACACTTTTCTCTATACATTTTAGGTCATTATTTACTCTCTTACTATTTTACAATCCAAGCTCATCATATTTCCTTCTGTTCCCATGGAAATCTGCCAAGTTACTTCACTTCTGAAGTACACATGTACATGACATTTTTAGACCATTTAGGAAGTGTACAATAAGTGCAGGACTACATGTTGCATGAAAATCTAAACAGATTATTGCAGCTATCCAAGAGATGTACTGTATACTATAATATGAACCACTGTGCATTCTGAATAATGATTAGCAAACACAGAAAGCAGAACATACTTCAGGGGTTCATCAAAGCGTACTGTTGCTGCACAGTGGAAGACAATATTGACCCGAGTCAGAAGCTCCTCCTCATCTTCAGCACTGATGGCCAACTTGGGCTGAGTGAGTTCAGCATTAATAGGCTTAATCTTCTCATGGAAATTAGGGCAATCTTCTCGAACCCTGTCAAAGACCTTGAAGCACAAACAGAGATAATGTACAGAATTAGGTTACTGAAATCACTTTGATTAGTAGCCAGTCTGATTATGTCAAGCAATGATATTGACATGAAAGAGAATCCTCCCTCCCCGTTCTTTCAGAGACAACATACAAGCAAGATGACAGAATATCACGTTTCCTTCCAAGGAAAAACTTCACAGGAAACAAACAAGCAAAAAAAAGCAGGAGGGAATGCAGTGCCCTGAAGAAATGAATTAATCTTATCTAGACCACTCATTTCTTGGGGCAGCCACTGAAATTTCTGTATCTCCACATCTCCTGCAACCAGTTTTCATTTGACCTCAGACCACAAAGGAAGCTAAAGAGGAGGAGGGCAGAATACAGAGTTGGGGAGCCTATGAACTATTTGTTCCATCCATTTTCTTCATTGCTCTATATTCTTGCTCTGTATTCTTAAGAATAGAAGATCATGCTCCAGCTCGTTCTATTCCTTAAATGCCATTTTTCAATTTGCACTCTTCATTCATTCATTAAAATAAGTACCATGGGAGTTCTCCCTGGTATGCAAAAATGGGAACAGTGAGAACCCATACTGCTCCAGTTGCATGACTGGACAAATGTGCAGCTAACTGGCCTTTCAAGTCATTTTTTTCAATGACAATGTTTCATAGCCCTTTCAAATGTGCATTTTCTTTCCAGTCTTTTGCAGAATGACAAGACCATACATCCATTCAGTAAAAACATTCCTACATTTTCATATACTGTCTGCTGGATGACCGGTCCAAAATTAACACTGATCCAAGAGAGCAGGTACCCTGCAAGTCATGACTATGAACAGCCCTGCTGAAAAGAATAGGAAACCAATACTGTCAAGTAAAAATGGCGATTTCCTCAGTTCCCATGTTTACTTTGTAAATTAATTACAATTTAATCATTATCTCTGAGTCACTGATAAGGTTCTGGGTAAGGTTCTTCTTGACATCTGAAAACAGGCAGCTACTATAAGTTCCACTTGGTGACCTTTTATTGGTTAAGTTCAAAGACAAAGGTGTAGAATCCTGAATTTCAAAGGATTATATGAATTTGTTACAGTACAATTTGAAAAAAATCCTTGGGTTTTGAATTGAGCAAAACTATAAGCATCTGTTCTAAAGGTTTTGTGTTTCCAGCTTGCATCATTTTATTTGCACAACTAGAACTGAAATAATAGAAACAATTAAGACCTTCATTTTGGGGGCAGAGAGCCAACAACAACAAGGGCAGAAGGAAAAACAAGAATAGAGAGTGAGTGGAATCTGAAGAGGTATACATAGAGTCTAGTTTTCAAAGGATAACCACACTTCAAAGGTAACTAGCCCACAGACAGAAATGACTAAGTGCTGGGACAAATCACTGGTGGAAGCTGCGAGATACCACTTTGGATACATTTATGAACTGCAAAGATAAGCATTGCCAGGAAAGGCAGGAAATAGCTAGGTCTGTTTCAGGGTAAGAAGATGGACCAGCTGACTTTTCAGTAGCTCTGATTTATTTAGTTTCCTCTGCTGCATAACTTACTCATAATATTGAGTTTGCATATCTCTTTACTATCACTGTCTCGTTTTCCTGGAGATTGCCTTATCTTTGATCTCTCCAGTGCCATGGAAGAGTTCTCAAAAGACGATTTAAGACTGAAGTTATCTTTTAAGAATTTTAAGAACACTTGTTTGTTTGTTTTATTGTGAAGAGAATGAAAAACTCCTCTCAGTAAGAATTACTTACTACCTGTTTTAGTCTGGCAAAAATAATGCAAAGGTAAAGAAAGAGTATATCAGCCCTTTCTCTATTTTAGTCATACTGTATATAAATAGAAGTATATGTCTGCAGTGCCAACTTGATTCAAATTCAGACAGATATATTCTGCCTACACCCATCTCCTCTGCTTGCAGGTAATATCCTCTTCCATTTCTGAGCCTGCTGTTAGGTGTTGCCTACTACTACACATTACTCAAAAGCTATAGAGTTTCACTCCCTCCAATGATTCACTGCATTCTACTGGAGGAGTAAGTCAGTTTCTAAATGGAAGCTCACACACCAACACACTCTTTGGAAACCTTCTGGATCACAAGAACATTCAGTTCATTAAACAGGAGCAGCTGTTCAATCAAAGCCTATTGCCTCTTTTATGAAATCTGAAGGTTTCAGACTTGTCTGTACTTCACAGGAAAGTGCAAGAAGATGTAAGGACAAGACAAATGCAGCTTATTCTGTGCTTCTGCCTGTAGCTCAAGGAATGCCTAACACAGAGATGATGCTGATTCTACAATTTAGCAATAACATAATCTATAAATTCTCATTAACTCACAAAGACAATATACAAGAAATCCCTAATAACTGCATAAGGCCTATACACTGTTCCATCTTTCCTTTTTGGGAGCTGTCTGTCCATCCAAGATAGATTTCAGGGATAGAAGTAGGCTGATATACTGCACTGATGGGATTGCATGAAAATTCTACCCAAGTCAGAAATAATGCAGAAGTGATACACTAATTATGACATAATTATAGCAAGGAAGAAATGTTTGATCATCTATGTCCAGTATTAAGTAAGTGGAGCAAAATCAATAATACTGCCATTCTACCTTCCTGAATATTCTAACACATTCCAATGGCGACACCACAGCCTTGAACGAAAGGGAATAAATAAATCACTGCAGAAAGACAGCTGCTATTCTCACTTGAATCCTCAAAAAAAGGACTCAGGTTCTGCAGAGTGTTTGTGCTCTATTAGCAGAGGAGAATTTCACTCTCAGACTTGCTGATTTTTTCTTATTTTATAGTTATACAGTTAGGCAGTTCCCACTTATGAAATAATATCTGATTTCAGTTTACACTGTCAATCTCTTATTGTGAAAACAAGAGTTACAGAATTAATCTTAATAGTATATGAATGTTTTTGATGAATCTCTCTCCACTTCTGCCCACTTAAGCTTTGACATCTGTAATTCTCTGTTCTCTGCCCTTAAATTAAAGAATTCATAGTTGAGAGTGATTTCTGTCCATCAGTCTTTCATTCAGGATTTTTTAATACCACAAAAACCTCCAAAGAAAGAATAAACTGTACATCTATGGAAAGAGCACAGCTGAAAGATAACAGAACAATCAAATAATGCAAAATGCCAAGGGCTTAGCTTCTTCCTTGGGAGACATTTTCAGTGAAGACAAAATAATTTGAAAAAAACAATTATACAAATTTGGTAAAAACCAGTGTCTTATGACAGCTTTTTAAAGAAGCCATGGTAGTCCTCCTTTTAGTGGAGCACCACAATCTTCAGCAAGGAAGAATTAAGAAAGTCCAACTTGCTGCAGCAGGCACTATGCAGCACAGCATTTCATTAAGGAACACATGCAGGAGAGAAAACAGTACTCCTATTTGCTTGGTAATGCTAACGCTTTCCTGAGCTCTCTGATGTGAAAGTTGAATCTTCCAAAGCTTTGAATACGTATGCTGTGACCCAGCAGTGCTGAAAATCAGCTACTGCTCTCCATCACTCTACTCAAGATTCCTTACTCTGAGAACACCTGTTGACATTAACAGCTCTTTTAGGGAGCCTACTAAAGGCCAAGTTCATACTTGCTCTCTGGCAGGATCAAGGCCAGGTGTCTAACTGAAGATGGCTGATCCAGAAAGCACAAAGATTTAAAGAATGGCCTGGAAAGGTTACTTTCTCTTTTCTGCCGTGACACAAAAACAATGTGGAGGCACTCAAATTACAGTATGTTAACCAGATGTCAGTGTTTTAATTTTTTCTTCTCCCTTTTTCTTAGAAAGATCAATGCAGAATGGTGAATAGTGTGGCCAAGTGTTTAACAGAATCTCAGGCTTCTCTAAAAGGATTACCAGAACTTGTTAATTTGCATGATAATATGCAGATTTTAAGGCATAACAGTATGAGAGCACTTAAAATGGAGGAAAATTTGGCAATTCCACAAACTGCATCATATATATGAGGTATCACTGAGAGGATTAAGGTTGAAAGAGATCCATTAAAAACAATAACAGACAACAATAAGTAAAACAATGCAGAAAGCTTCCATCTTCTCAGACAGAGAAATAGAAGGGATCGCTTAGCATAATTCAGGAGAATATAAGTATGAATTACTTCTGTAAAAGGAAATATATTTTTGCATTTTTGACCAAGGGTCTGCATGCTACATTCATAAAAGTTTACTCCAGTGAAGTGGCCCACTGATTCACAGCTGCTATGATGATGGCGTTGCTAGGAAAATGTTGCTCATGCAGTTTATATTTCACTGGCCTGAACAGATGGAAGTCAGGAGGTGCCAAATCTGGACTAAACAGTGGGGGTAGCAGGATAGTCCTGGTGTTATCATGTTGCAAGAATAAGGTTGCTTTCTTCTTTTGTCTGATTCTGGAAGTTCGAACCTTCCACTTAGTCAGTGTCATGATGCAGCGGCCAAAGTTCAGAATTTGTCCAGGTTCCAGGATATCCAGAAGGATCATCCCTTTCCTATACCAAAAGGCAGCGCACATCACTTTGCCCACTGAGGGCTTTATCTTGAACTTTTTCCTTGATGGAAAATTCACATGTTGCCACTCCATGGACTGCTGTTCTGACTCCAGTTCATAGTGGTGACACCATGTCTTGTCACTGGTAATGATACAATCTAGGCAGTTGTCACCTTCTGCCTCATGTTGATTCAACAGGTCCCAACAAACATGTAGATGATGTTCTTTCTGCTCGTGTGAGCATGTGTGGCACCCACCTGGTGCAAATTTTGTGATATTCCAACACTGCCATCATCATTTCCAAAGCACTGAAGCCAATATTCGGATCTGTACACAGTTTCCTGGTTGTAATCTGTTGATTCCTGTGGACGAGCAGATCAAGATGCTCTTCATTTTTTTATGTGACTTCTGCACGTGGCTGTCTGGAATGTAGCTTGTCTTTCTTGTCACTGTTGCCACTGTTGAAACATACCATTCACTGTCTCACTGTGCCAACATCCACTTTGTTATCTCCACAGATGTTCAGCAACCATCAGTTAATATCAGTGGATGCCATTTTTCTGCATGGAGAAATTCAATGACACACCTTTGCTTCATACACACTTCTATGTCAGACACCATTTTGTCAGACTGCCCCTCTGCTGTCATTCATCACACAGCAACAAGATTTAACAGAATACTGGCAGGAAGATTCAACCACTACTGACATAGCACCAACATCCACCTCTGATGTCGTGAGCTAACATAATAAAACAGAAGATATTACTTTTGAAGTATCTCATGTACATAGATTAACACCCAAATATAGAAATTCTTATTTCAATAGCAGCATCTTAAATGGACATGAATGACCAGCCTGAAGGTAGCAAGGGCATGAAAACAGCTATGCAAAAGCCTAATTTCTGCATTTTTGATCTGACAAAACAGCTTTTCAAACACATCCCGGTTATGTTTGCCACTGATGAAAGTCCTCCAACAGGTGCTTGAATGTACTTGGCTACTTTTAGAATTGCCACAGCAGCAAATCTGAGAAATAACCTAGTTGCTTCCTGACATAGAGTAATTAGCTTGCAATTAATTTTTAGCCTGGTACATTTCTAGCAGTAAGCACAAGGATTGTTCAGTCAAGAAATGTGTGAAAATCCAGCTCAAGTAGCATTAATCAGGATAGCCCCTCTTTTTCCCTTGCACACTCTGCCTCAGGAAGTTGCTTTTAAATATGATTCTTCTCAAGGCAAGTAAATCACAATTCATCTAATCAGTTAGAAAGCATACAGCAGAGTCTCCTCATTGTAAGAAATCAAATGCCTTATGCTTCAGTCTACAGGTATTATTTTCCCCTGAGTAGAGCTCATGTAGTGGAAATACAGTATTCATGACTAACATCTAGTACACAAAAGCTCATTATTTAAAGATAAAGACAACATTAACAAAGACTTTACAGACAGTAAATATCAATATAGTTCAGCTAAGGTTAATGTGATAGCCAGCTATTTAGGATGCATTTGCATTTTTAAATGGCCAATTACCTTGAAAACTGGCTGCTGACAAAGTAGCTTTTTTCCAGTATAAATACTCAGATTATGTCAGTAAATCTGTAACTAGCTCTTTCCAAGACAAGCATAGTAGACGGGACTATTGGGGACTTGACAGACGTTTCTGTAGTCTATAGTACCATCATGTAGGTGGGTGGACAAGTCACAGAGAATATGGCGCTTTTTTAAATTCACTGTAGACATTTCTTGTACCCCTGAATAAGTAGATAAGTATCGCTGTCAGAATTTGATGGCGTGTTTGGCACTTTACAATGAGAAAGAATTAAGTACAGAGAAGGAGGATTGTAACACTTAAGCTTTTCCTACAGGATCAGTTTAATACAGTTATTCCCACACATTTTCCAGAACCGTTTTCCTTCTCACCCCTCTTCCATAGCTATGACCCAGTGATGTGAGGAGAAAGGTGCAAGTAGAGTCAGATATAGAAGGACAAGAGCATGGTGGCTGTGGCTTGAGCCTCATCCATTTCCCCTTCCTCAGTTTCTGCCATGTAGAATTCACAACCAGTTACATACACACAGAATTGATGCATGCACTTGAAAGCATTAATAGGTACAAAGTTATAAAGATACAGGATGTTAATCTGCTTTTCCTTACCTACTGACGTAATTACAGATCTTTGAAGTTTCACTGCCAGATTTACTTGGGAACCACGAAACTTCACGAGTGTTTGTTGAGTCCCCCAAGACCAAACAGCCAGGAGCAAAGGCTGTGCCAAACACAGATGCCTACTTCTTGGAGAGATGACATTGTAACATTTTAAAATACCTAAGATCAATTTGATTTTTAAAACTCTATGGAGACCGGTGCATCTAAGAGATACACAGGATGAGGCTGAGGGGAGACTATTACTTTTTTCCAATATCTGAAAGGTGCTTACAGCAAGAGCAGGGTTAGTCTCTTCTCACTGGTGATAGGTGACAGGATGAGGAGAAATTGCCTCAAGTTGTGCCAAGTAAGTTTAGGTTGGCTATCAGGAAAAACTTCTTTACAGAAAGGGTTGTTAAGCACTGAAATAGGCTCCCTGTGGAGGTGGTTGAATCACCATCTCTGGAAGTGTTTAAAAACCGTTTGGCTCAGGGACATAATTCAGTGGAAGGTTGTTAGTTAGGGTAGTATAGTTAGGTTGTGGTTGGACTTGATCTTTAAGGTCTATGATTCTAAAACATGTCATGTATCATAAATGTGGAATTCTGATGTACCTCCCCTATGAATATATAGGATTCATTTATGTTACTGGTGTGGAGCAGGCTTTTGGAGAAGTGAGGATCACATGTAGCTGGCAGCTGCAAAGCATACTCTCAGATACAACTCCCTTACACAAGAAGGGAGTGGGGAGACCCAGAGGCCAGATACAGGTATACACAAGCACACATCTGGCTGACCAGGTATACTTGTCTCAGTAAATCAAAAGAAGACAAGGTGATGCAGTAAAGCCTTACAAATGAGTGAGCTGCAGTCTTGGCAACAGGGAGGTCACTCAGCCGTTAAGTTCCAGAGAAGTGAGTGATGTGAAAAAAAGACTAAATGTAGCATGATGAAATCTTCAGCCAGATGTGAAACAACTGACCTATCACAGTGCAATCAGCTGACAGGTTGTACTCTGCACAGCAGTCGTTGTTTATACAAATGGTCACGTCATCTGACGACTGGAACTGGCTGAGCTTCACAGCAGGCCAAGGTTCTGCCTTCTGGTGTTTCCATACAGCAGATGACACATCATGAAACTCACAGTTCATTGTGCTGCTTTTTAGTGAAAACAGACCTCTGCCAAAAAAGCTAGTGAGGGATCTCCACATCCAGGCAACCTTATCTCAGTTAGGCTCTCTGGGTACTTGTCCTTCTTCTATAACATTGTTCCTAAATAGGCTGCTATAACATTGTTCCTACATAGGACAGTCACACTGGTTACCCCACATGTAGTTCAGACAGCTAGCACATAACTTGTACTAACACATAAAACAGACATGCAGTTCAGAATCTGGTTTCAAGGACAACTGCAGAGATGCTCTAAGTAAATCTGGGAGACTTGAGATAACGTAACGATAATCATGTACCCCACAAATGCAGCAGTTGTGTCAACCCAGGGTGAATGTCCTGCACTTTTATCTTCACTTCCTTAAGATCCCTAACCCTAACCCTAACCCTAACCCTAAC